>JABTXL010020108.1:699609-719463 GCA_025134845.1 Neodon shergylaensis | reverse complement strand
CACTATCTCCTCTGTGCCTGTCCTAACCCAGTGCTCCAGGACACACACCTTTGTGCATTCTGTTGACTAAATCTATTTTTCATTACAAATATGTGAACAGTTATGAACTTGTGCTCTCTTGTAGGTTTTACTCAGCATCCATAGGCAAACCACAATCAATAATCCAGAGTGACTACCTCAAAGGCCAGTAGTGATTCCAATCTCAAAAGTTATTTCTGCTGGTACAGGAGTTAGAGACAGTGACAATATTCAGTTATAATTTTTGTTTCATTTGAAGTAGTCAGCAAGCAACTTAAAAATACAACAGCAAGCAGACATGATTGGGCACAGAGATTTCACTCTCTTTTTGTAGGAAATGTGCATTATGACACAGAGAAACCCTGTCTCGAAAAACCAAAAAAAAAAAAAAAAAAGAAATGTTACCATTTAAAGTCTTGGCTCATAAAGAACCAGGAGATAACACTCCTCGTATTCAGGGAGCCCATATTATCTTATCTTCAATGTGACCAACATGAAAAAGTGGTTAGGTTTTACAGCTAAAAATAAGGTGTGACTATAAACCAACAGCCTCTTAAAATTTAATTGTTTTGTCTTCATTTATCATGTTCTATAGTCTTTTTCACTTCAAATTATCTTACATAGATCTTCCCACAACTCGAGTCTCTTAGTATTTACCATCATATGTTATTGTTTTGCTTAGGCAGTTTCCTTTTCTAGACTCTTTCATAGTATTATAAATTTTTGTACTGTTGGAAACTAGTGGTTTGGGTTCTTTCTGAGACAATGTCTTACCGTGCATTCCTGGCTGGTCTGGAAATTTCTATGTACAGTAGGGTGTACTTGAACTCTTCTGCCTCCTGAGTGCTAGGGTAAACCACAGGTGCCACCATTCTCAGCAACCAGGTGTTTTCCTTTTAAGTTATTTCTTTAAGTCCTTTCCTAGCCTAAGCAAAGTAATAGAAGATTAATATACTAGCTCTCATTTGATATAAAAAAGCAATAACTTAAAAAAAAAAAAGCAATAACTTAGCCGGGCGGTGGTGGCGCACGCCTTTAATCCCAGCACTCGGGAGGCAGAGGCAGGCAGATCTCTGTGAGTTCTAGGCCAGCCTGGTCTACAAGAGCTAGTGCCAGGACAGGCTCCAAAGCTACAGAGAAACCCTGTCTCGAAAAACTAAAGAAAAAAAAAGCAAAAAGCAGTAACTTAAAAAGCCTGTGAGGGGGCTGGAGAGATGGCTCAGTGGTTAAGAGCATTGCCTGCTCTTCCAAAGGTCCTGAGTTCAATTCCCGGCAACCACATGGTGGCTCACAACCATCTGTAGGGAGGTCTGGTGCCCTCTTCTGGCCTTCAGACATGCACACAGACAGAATATTGTATACATAATAAATAAATAAATATTAAAAAAAAGCCTGTGAGCTTTCTGGTCTACTCCCAGAGTAACAGTTCAAACCAGTGCTCTGTATCAATGCTTTTCTGTCATATTTCTTTGGCCCACCAGTCCCCAAATAATGACACAGAGACCTATTATTAATCATGATAACTTGGCCTTTAACCTAGCCTTGTTCACAACTTGCTCTCACAGTTTAAATTAACCTGTTTGTTAGTCTACATTCTGCCGTGTGGCTCTTTACCACTCCTCTGTAGGTCCATCTCCCTCCAAGCTTTGATGGCTTCTCCTCCCAAGACAGATGCTAATCTCAAGTTTTTCTCTCTGCCCTTAAATCCTACTCTTCTCTCCTGCCTAGCTACTGGCCATTTAGCTCTTTAATTAAGCCAAGCAGGTGCCCTAGGCAAGTGAGGCAAAACACAGACACATCTTTAATTAGTATAAACAAATATTCCTAATCAGTTGTGGGTCAAATTGGGATTTTCCTTATTCATCCTCATAGCTCAGTGAAGCAGAGTCACATGAAATTTATGGCAGTGAGGAGCGTTATCTCCTCCCCAGGGAAAGGGCTTGGTCCTGACACAGAGATGGAAGCAGTGATGAACTGGGATTCCTTGTGTCCTAACGATGTGACTTCAAAAGAACATTCAGCACACTTACTACCCAGGCAGTGTGAGGAAATAACTGAGGACCTTCCATATCAGAGCTGGGCCCTCATTGTTTTTGTTGGTGTTCAAGACCAACCCAATAGTCAAGAAACGCAGGTACTACCACTACCCATGTGGTGGTTAAAAAGGAAATGGATCCCCAAATGAGTATCACTATTGGGAGGTGTGGCATTCTTGGAGGAAATGTGTCACTTTTGGAGTGGACTTTGAAGGTCCCCTATGCTCAAGCTACTTCCTATTGCATGCATATCAAGATGCAGCCAGCACCATGTCTGCTGGCATGCTGCCATGCTCACCGCCATGATGGTAATGGACTGAACAACTGAAAACATAACCCCCCCCCAAAACAAATGTTTTTCCTTCATGAGAGTTGCCATGGTCATGGTGTCTCTTCACAGCCATTGAAACACTGACAAAGGCAACCCATAAATCAATATTTTTTTTTAAATATTTATTTATTTATTATGTATACAATATTCTGTCTGTGTGTATGCTCGAATGCCAGAAGAGGGCACCAGACCCCACTACAGATGGTTGTGAGCCACCATGTGGTTGCTGGGAATTAAACTCAGGACCTTTGGAAGAGCAGGCAATGCTCTTAACCTCTGAGCCATCTCTCCAGCCCCCATAAATCAATATTTTTAAGTGTAAATAAATCTAGTGTAAATAACTTTCCTATCTTTCACACAGGGCCTTTTCTTCCTCTTTCTCAACTCATTTAGATGTTAAAGCATAGAAGTCACTAGGAAGCAATGGGACTTTAAGAATGAAATGGACCCAAACAAACACATCCAACCGAGTGTTGCCTTCAGAAGTCATCAGCTCATGAACCTGTGCACATTCCTTAACACAACGCAACCAGAACTACACAGCAGCAGAGCCAGAATAACCTTAGGAAGGAAACTCCAAAGTCATACAAAATTCCAACTTTATTGTCAACTCTATTTCCACAATTGGAGTTCCACTCTGTTTTGCCTTAGAGAGTGCCAGGTTTGTCTCCAAGTCATAGTTTGAGCTGCCATTCAAAGTCAAGAACAATGCTACTTTTATTGTCAGAATAATTCTGGTTCTTTTATATGTACTGACATGAATTTGGGGAATTCACAATGACAGATACCAGATAAGGATCACTACCTGTCATATGATTTTTTTTTATAATGTTACTTGCAGTTAGCTGCTGTTGAATGTATTTGAAGGGTGAACGCAAAGAAATGATATTTTGAGAAACAACTGATTTTTCTTAACTATTGTACTCAAGGCCAATAAATATTTGTTGAATGAAAAAAAAGAAGATCACTATCTCCTCTGTGCCTGTCCTAACCCAGTGCTCCAGGACACACACCTGTTATTTATACACCTTTGTGCATTCTGTTGACGAAATCGATTTTTCATTACAAACAAGTGAACAGTTATGAACTTGTGCTCTCTTGTAGGTTGAATTGGTAAATATTTACTCAGCATCCATAGGCAAACCACTATCAATAATCCAGAGTGACTACCTCAAAGGCCAGTAGTGATTCCAATCTCAAAAGTTACTTTTTCTGGTGCAGGATTTTAGAGGCAGTGACAATATATATATATATATATATATATATATATATATATATATATATATATATATATATATATATATATATTGGATTTTTCGAGACAGGGTTTCTCTCTGGCTTTTTTTGGTTCCTGTCCTGGAACTAGCTCTTGTAGACCAGGCTGGGTTTCACCCTCCAATGAGGAAAACAGTAAGAGAAAACACTGTGTGGCAGCCCACAGACACCAGGACAGCTTAGAAGGTTGTCAAAGAAGTCATTTCAATGCTTCACTCTTCCTTCCCAAGAGGGAGACACTCCAGAGGGAGAATGGCACAATTACTCTTTGCAGAGGATGAACCGGACACTCTGGATCTGAGACTCAAGGCACAGCAGATGGGCTGGGATGTATCTCAGTGGTAGAGTGCATTCTAGCACAGGTAGATCCCCAGCTGCTGGAGTGTGACGCTCTCTTCCAGGCAGAAAACGATCATCATCTTGGTGTAGAGAGATCACCTGCTGGCCTTGACAATGAGCAGAGTCAATAAGGAATAGGCAGGCAATGATAATAGGATGTCAACACTTGTAGTAGGCAGAAGAAGAGAGAATCCATGATCCTCATCATGGACTCCAGCCATTATACCCTTCTGCCTTTTCCCAACTGCTAGTGATCCTGGGTCATTATTGAGTATAATACATGTTAGCTGGGAGGGGAAACTCCATGATGAACTTTCATGATGTGGTCATTCATGATGGGTGGGAACTCAGTGCTGCAGGTAACTGTTTCTCTTATTTCTGACTCTTTAAGAAATGTCTCCTTTATGTTCTGTACCTAAACCCACTACACTCCTTGCCTCCCTGAATTGAACTTTGGTGAACTGTAACTTTGATCTATTGTTGGTGTCTTATATGAATGCATGGACCTTTGTTCTCATCCTTTTAAAAAGGTATAGAAACACCAGTCCAGGGACAGAGTGGTTATAATCAGAGTTATAATGTCATAATGCAAATTGTTTGATAAAATAAAATCCTGCATTCTGAGCAATAAGCCAGGACCCATTTCTACAAGCCCCATTGAAGCAATCTGAGTTCCCCCAGACATAGCTACCTCCAGGTAGGACTCCATATGATTTCTGTCTGTGGCAATCATCTCAAGAAGGAGAAAAGACATTTTTATTCTAATACTCGTGATTACCTTTGAAAGAGCCAGTTCTACTCATTTGCCTCTGAGGTCTCCAATTTTCCGGTTAGTCCCTTAGTGTTTAGAGCTATATAAAACCAACCAAAAATCACCACACACTATCCAAAATTAATATGAAAGACAGGTCAAAGCAATCATTTAGAAAGATTAATTCAGAAAAAAAAGATGCTCAGGAAATACAATAAAACATGACTCATAATGTGTATCTTATAGACAAAAGAAGAAAATCACATGCATGGAACAAGTTGGATGCTAAATTTCAATGATATAATAAAATAAAATTTTTATAGAGAGAAAATATAAATTTTATAATATAATATAAATTATAAAAGAAAAATGCAGTTGCATTAGGAACATTTACTATGAGTGCTAAGGCATGTTCTCCAACCCACGTTTACATGAGGCCCAGGGCAAGGACATAGCTGTTGGGTAAAGAGAGCACACATTGCTCTATCTCAGAGGTCATGAAGCTCAGGAGAGGAGCCTACTGCTTCTGGATGATGACCTCAGCTTCAGCTATAACCACTGAATGTCCGTCTCAGGAGACACTGGATTTGCTCTGAGGTCTCCCCTCCTTGTTTGTTTTAGTATTTTTGGAGTTTTGTTTGTTTGTTTGTTTTTTTGACTGTAGTTTCTTGAGACACTTGGAAATTCCTGTACAGGAAATGTTAGTTTTTGTTTTTGCTTTGAATTCAGAAAGAGAATTATTGCCTTTGCACTTGATAAGAATTGTGGCTCAGGACAAGTTGAAAAATTAGAAAAAGAAGGTGAGATTTCCATTTATGATTAACAAGCTTACTCCCATTCATAGTCCAAATAGATTTTGTTCTTCTAATTTGAATGAGATTGGAAATGGGGAGTGAGATGGTCCCCGGGGTCCCAAAATTGTACTCCTTTTTCCCTTTTTATTTTGAACAAGCTTCCTGGCTTCTGCAGTTCAGAACCCTTTGGAACTGTGAGGGCATCTTCGGAGGCCTGTTTGCAATTGTCCTCTAGAATCAGTCTTATCTCATTGGAATTTATAGGACCACTCTCTGAGCTTGTATCTGAGATATTGCTTTCCCTTTTGTATTGATATTAAAATGGCAAGAGAAGTTGCATAAAATTGCAATTTTCTAACTGTTTTGTCCCTAAAGACACAGACTGTCTTAAGTAGCTGCTTTTTGTCTCCTGGGTCAGGTAGGTCTTAACCCTAACCCTAACCCAGAAGTGATATTTTGGTGCTCCCTGTAATGCCTGGGTTGCTAGCCCAGATTTTGGGTGTGTGAAAGTCAAAACCAGTGCATTTGGTTTGAAGATTAATGATCAGTTTCTGGCCTCTAAATAACCAACTCCTTTGAGTTGAAAGTCCTACTCAGTGAAAATTAGGTAAAAGAAGGCAGTGAATTTCCTTCCCAAGTCTCCAGACACAATCCCATCTCTGGACATCACCTTCGTTTAATCAAAGCTATAGTCTGACCTCAGTTGGCCTTTGCATCAGGAAGCAGTTTAACACTGACAGAAATGACAGCTCAATATATTCCAGAGGCCTGAGTAAACAGTGTTATTTCTATCACACTGCCACCATTGTGCCAGTTTCTAACAAACAAAACAAACAGAGCCCAACTAAAGGTTACCGTGTTCCAAAGCCATGATTGATGCCACAGCCTAAGCAGCAACAGCCTAGTTGGCCTCCGCTGTGCATTTGCCCCAGGCACATGAGAGAACTCTCTGCTCCTGGTACTGCCTGCACTCATCCTCCCTGGGGCTGTCCTTCTGCTGTTTCCTTCTTCCTTTTGTTCTGTTCCACCTGGTCTATTTATATTACTTAAAAAATGATTCTAACCTCTTGTGTCAGTCTGTAAGCCTGGAGAGAATGTTCCCATCTGATCATGAGGTATTCAGGACTGAGTAGTGACTGTGCTAGCCCTTAACTTTCTTAACGTAGCTTCATGCCTTTAACTAACTCTGAGTTGAGTCAGATGTATTGGCAAAGAAAGGGCGTTGCGAAAACTATACATAACCATTAAATGATTTCATTGCAGAACTCATCTTTGTATACTCTCCCATGCTCTCTCTGGGGAAATGTTTATATATTGGAAAAATCTACTTGGCACTCTTAATAGGACCTGCATGCTCACCAGAGCTTAACCCACACCTATATCACCTACACATAAGCATGTTCTATGTCCTCACCTACACGTGTCTGCTGCCTGTACCCTCATCTACATGTATCCCGCTGAATATTTCTGGGGTAATATTCAAAAGCAAGCTAACCAATATACCTTCTCCCTTGAGAAAGTTATTTCCACAGTATGAAATCCTCTAGTCGTGCAGACATGAAGACATTGCTACAGTGACAGCCACTCCCTGTGTGTTGTTCTAGCGTTTGCTGCTGTCACTTCTTTTCTATCTGTCCCTCTCCCTCTCTGTATCTATAATGGTTTTC
The DNA here is from genome assembly GCA_025134845.1 of Neodon shergylaensis. Classification (NCBI taxonomy): domain Eukaryota; kingdom Metazoa; phylum Chordata; class Mammalia; order Rodentia; family Cricetidae; genus Neodon; species Neodon shergylaensis. The sequence goes on along the minus strand of JABTXL010020108.1, from coordinate 712,252 downwards.
TGAGGCACTTTAAAGTGCATTAGAAACATGATATTTTAGATTTAAATTCATTTTTTTTACTTTAAAGCTACAAAGTTTTGTTTTTTTCCCCCCATTTATTTCATGTGTATGGATGTTTTAACTCCACATGTGTGCACCACAAGTATGAGTGCCCTAAAATTCTTGAAGAGGACACCAGATCCCCTGGGACTTGATGCACAGAGGAGTGTAAACTATGCTGTATTCGGAATGGAACCTGGAACCTCTGGAAGAGCAGACATCTTACGTGCATTCCTACCAAATGCTTTCTCAGTAATTTTCTCTAAGCCTAAAAGAATAAAGTAGGTTAATTCGGAACAGATGCTGTGGCCGTCCTTCTGCTCCTTCACTTCTGTCTTTCAGCTCAGTGCAAATGACACCACTGGCACCATCACCTGTACAGAATGTTGTGAGGGACCCACAAGTCATGGTTTATATTATATGAACAAAAACTTGATACCTGTTGCGGATACATGGAATATATCACTTCATCCTTGAACAAACTGTGCCAACTGACTGAGAGTCTTACTCTTTTATATTATCCTTGTTTTAAGCATATCCAAGGCATTTAATATCCAGACAATTCATAAGAATATCCTGGTCTAATTCCAGACCATGTTGTATTGTGATGAAATGTTTTGTTTTCCCAAAGTATTTGAAGTGTCTGTGTGTTCTAAAGCTAAGGAAAAGGGTGATATGAGATGCTACCTTTAAAAAAAACATGACTCTGAGACTCATAAATTCTCAGGAGAAGTAGCTTCCTGTTCAAGATTGGGTCTGTTAGGATTTTCTTCTGGTGAGGGAGGGGTGTGTGAGACCCCATCCCTCCCAGAGGAGCTATCAGCAGAAAATGCTTGCTGGGCAGAAGGGGGAAGGGGTAGCCTTCCTCAGTGGTGTAGCCACTGGTAATTTCCCTTGCTCAGGTGAGTAACACTCACCCATGTTAGTGCAACAACCCTAACCTAGGCCGTGGGCACACATTCACAAAGGCACTATTGTGGAGGCCAAGGCTGACATTCAGTGTCTTTCTCAGTTGTTCTCCACATTACACTTTGAGGCAGGGTGTCTCACTAAACAAGGACCTCACCATTTTGGATTGTTCACTGGCCAGCTTACTATAGGAATTCCCTGTCTCCACATCCCATGCGCTTGAATTTCAGGCTGAGCACCATGTCACACGGAATTGTACATGGGTTCTGGGTAATAACCTTTGATCCTCCATGTTTGCACAGAAAGAAGTACCGACTGAGCCATTAGCCCAGCCCCAATTGTGAACTGATGTAGGGATAGGCCCTGCCCGTTTTGGGCGGGGTTGCCTGGGGCGAAGTTTCTACTGATAAAGGGAGAGCGCAGAAGCTGCAAGCTCTCTGCGCTTCCTCCCCGGTTTCCGGTTTCCTGTGCTGCGCGGGAACTTTGGATTCGTGAGTTGGATTTTTCTATTAAAATTGTATAAATTACAATTGCCTGGATTTATCAATTACCGCAACACTTGGCGCCCACACGTGGCACTCCCACGTGAAGCATATCTGCCCCCGCCCCTGCAGGTAGCTCGCCGCGCCCAAAGCGGTCCGCAGCAGTCGGCTACCTGCCTCCCTCCACTGAGCTAGCCGCGCCTGCTAGCCGGCTCGCCCGCTCCCCGGGTGTGCTTTTCCCATTCAGCCCTGCCCGCACCACCTTGTGCCCCACTGCGCGGCCACTCTCTCGCTAAGAGCACCGAGGATTGCACAGGCAGGACTCCAGCCCACGCCGGCACTGTGTCCTTGGCTTGCACCTGGCACCCGCTAGCCAGAGCAATAGCCGGTTGTGGTGGCGCACGCCGGTAGGATTTGCTGAAAGAGGCAGAGACAGCCTCTCTCAGCGCGCTCCGGTCACGGTCGCTCGGTCTTGCTCGCCGCCCCCAGAGCTGCCGCCGACCAGCCTTGACGGAGCGACGGCAGCCCCTGCAGTCTCCTCCCTCCCCCACGGGGCCCACTCGCCCCGCTCGCCCACTCGCTGCTAGTGCTCTCAGGCTCACAGCCTTTTAACCCCTTCCTGCCTGCCTGCCTGCGGTTTGCAACACAAACCGCCACAGCAACAGAGTTGGTTTGATTCAAAGTGACCCCTTCCGCAACTCTTCAGGCAGAACAATAAATTTTCGCTTTGAGCTCTTTCAGACCGCCCTCCACGTGGACTCAAGTAGACTCTTCCGCCACCACTGGCAGGAACCAGTCGTTGCAGGTAAAAAAATTTTTTTCTTATAAAAAAAATGTCTGAGAATATCACAGTTCAGAACTTTAACAATCTTTTTGAATGTGCCATGTGGGAAATCTTACAAGAGGTGTCTAACATCCCACATCTATGGATATTTCTGGGAGTAGTAGTTTTCCTTGGTTTTAGCTGGTTTTACAACAAAACTATGATGGAATCTTTAAGAGACGAATCCAGGATTCTTAAGGCAGAGGTTGAATGTCTAAAAACTATTAAGCATGACAATGATCTTCTCAAGAATCAGCTTAAAGTTCTACAGGAAGAGAACAGATCTTTCTTTAACAAGACTCTGTTGACAAATTTAGAAAAGGTTCAGGCTGATTTTAAGGAGAAATTCATTAATATGGAAGAAGGGTGAGCTGATTTGAATCGTAAATTCCAACAGTCACTTTCTGAAGGGATTGAAACATTAACTGAGAAAATCAAAACTGTTGAATGTGACAATCGAATTTTGTCTAAAACTTATGACAGACTGGCGGAAAGATTGTCAATACAAGAAGGCACGGTTTATGCCATAAAAATTATGTCCAAAGATGAGAACTTATCTCTAATGGACAAACTTCATACTTTAGAATCCTCAATGAAGGCTTTAGAACATAATTCTGGACAGGAGATACATACATTGCAGAAGGCAATGATGAATAGAATCGAAAAGATTGAGGAATTTCTAAATTCTGATGAAGAAGAACATACAGTAGAAAGGCAAACTTTAACTACACCTGTGGGTAAATCCTTCCGGGACAATTTCTACAAAGCTATACCCACAGCTGCTTTTCCAGTAATAACAACAGAGAAGGTGATTGGTTCCAAAAACCCTAGGATCATCAAGGAAGATACATGGGAGCCTGTCCGTATGAATGATCTCAAGGAAATTAAACAGGCTATCATGTCTTTTGGGATGCATGCCTCCTTTGTTAAAGAGATGTTAAAATCTTGGGCATCGACAAGCAGAGCCACCCCTTCAGACTGGCTCCAGCTGAGTTCTGCAGTACTTGAGAGTGGGCCGCAATTAAAATGGAAATGCTTATTCAGGCAAGAGGCTAAACGTTTAGAACAGCAAGAAAAGGCAAAGGGAAGTGACATTTCCATAGATAAAATTCTAGGTGAAGGACTCTTTTCTGACCCTCAAGAACAAGCTAATTTGGATGAAAACACACTCTTCCTGTGCACTACAGCAGCCTTAAATGCTTGGGACAGGGTACAAGACCCAGGACAAAAAATGGAATCATTTGTCACCATTAAACAAGGTCAGAGAGAACCCTTTAATGATTTTTTACAAAGACTTACTAAGGCTGTGCAAATAGGGATAACTGACCCAGACGCAAGACGCATTTTGATTGAGACTTTGGCTTATGAAAATTCAAATGTGGGATGCAAAAAGATTTTGGGGCCTTTAAAGCTCAGATCAGCACCCTTGGAAGAATGGGTCTTACATACACTGGATGTTGATACATTTGATTATGGCACTGAAGCATGGGTAGAAGAAGCAATTTCCAATGGTAAAAGGAGACACCAGAATACCAAATGTTTTAATTGTGGCAAAATGGGTCATATGAAAAGGAATTGTAAACAACAGATTTTCAGAAATAATAATAATGCATTTTCTAGAAATAACAGAAATAGGAGGACTCAACCTTCAGGTTTATATAGAAGATGTGGAAAGGGCAGACATTGGACAAACGAATGCAGATCTACGAGGGATAGACAAGGCAACCTGATACAGACGGGAAACATGAGAGGGGGGGCCTCACAGGCCCCCATGGCAAACATGGTTCAGTCATTTCCAGTTTCTGCAGAGAACATGCCTTGTCAGGACAATTAGGAAACCCCATGCCTACTGTTACAAACAATAATGATCAGAAAGATGAGTTACATGTGTTTTGGCAAACTTCTATAAATGATCAAAGACCTAAGCTGAGAATATATATAAATGGCATTTTTATTACTGGCCTGCTGGACACAGATGCTGATGTAAGTATTATTACCCCAGAATCTTGGCATCCGTATTGGCCTCTACAGAATGTAAATGTTCAGCTCCTGGGAATTGGAACTCTATCTCAAGTAAGACAGAGCACGAGATGGGTTGAATGTATAGGGCCTGAGGGACAAATAGGAAAATTAAGGCCATATGTAGCCAATATTGCAATGAATTTATGGGGTCGTGACCTATTACAACAATGGAATACCCAAATTAACATTCCCGCTACTTCTAGAGCCTATATTTCTGAAAATAATATTAGAAGACATTACAAATGGAAAAAACCGGCCATTCGGGCCATACAAGAACAAGCAATTGAAGTCCCTTCAGAAATACCAACAGCTTTGCCTCTAAAATGGTTGACTGAGAAACCAATATGGATGAAGCAATGGCCTCTAGCTGAGGAAAAGTTACAGGCTTTAGAACAGCTGGTACAAGAGCAATTAGATGCTGGACATATAGAAGAATCTACCAGCCCTTGGAATTCTCCTGTATTTGTGGTTAAGAAAAAATCAGGTAAATGGAGAATGGTGACAGATCTCAGAGCTATCAACAAGGTTATTCAACCTATGGGCCCTCTGCAATCTGGAATCCCTTTGCCCTCTTTATTACCAAAAGGATGGCCTCTTATAGTTATTGATTTAAAGGATTGTTTTTTCACTATACCTTTACAAAAAGAAGATAGAGAAAAATTTGCCTTCAGAGTGCCTACTTACAACAATTCTCAACCTTCCAGGAGGTACCACTGGACCGTCCTCCCCCAGGGTATGTTAAATAGCCCCTCCTTGTGCCAATATTTTGTGAACCGACCATTGCAAATTATACGCAAGAAATTTCCCAACTCCATTATATACCATTACATGGACGACATCTTGTTTTCCGATCCAAACATGGATACCTTGAACAGACTGTTTGAAGAAATAAAGATACTTTTACCTAAATGGGGATTGCAAATTGCTCCTGAAAAGATACAGAAGGGAGATTCTGTTAATTATTTAGGTTATAAAATAGGTTTGCAAAAAATTAAGACACAAAAGGCACAAATTAGGCGAGATCGCCTACGGACTCTTAATGACTTCCAAAGACTGTTAGGAGACATTTCCAGTCTACGACCAGCTATTGGGATAACACCTGATCTAATAATTCATTTGAACAAAACCTTGGAAGATGATAAAGATTTAAACAGTCCCAGAGAATTAACAGCTGAAGCAGAAAAGGAACTGACAATGATTGAGGAAAGATTACAACAGGCACATGTGGACAGGGTGAATCCAGAGCTCGATTGTATTCTCGTCATATTACCATCAAAAATTTCTCCTACAGGAATTCTGATGCAAAGAGATGATATTATCCTGGAATGGATCTTTTTACCACATAAACCAAGTAAGAAACTGAAAACTTATATGGAAAAAGTCTCTGAGTTGATTATAAAAGGCAAGCTGAGACTTCGTCAGCTAGCAGGCATAGACCCAGCAGAAATTATAGTGCCTTTCACTGCTGATGAACTAAAGAAATTATGGGAAGATAATGAACCATGGCAAAGAGCTTGTGCTAATTTTTTGGGAGACATTAATAACAACTATCCAAAAAGCAAGAGGCTTAACTTCATAAAAAGAACTTCTTGGATCCTTCCTCGAATCGTCCATGATGCTCCAATAACTGGAGCCCATACATTCTATACTGATGCCAATAAAACAGGAAAGGCAGGTTACAAATCAGAAGACTTGGGTGAGGTGGAGCAAAGTCCTTATGATTCTGTTCAGAAGGCAGAATTATATGCCATTCTTATGGTGCTAAGGGATTTTAAAGAGCCTATTAATATAGTTACTGATTCACAATATGCAGAAAGAGTTATTTTACATATTGAAACTGCTGAATTTATACCTGATGATACAGAACTAACCTCATTGTTTATCCAAGTTCAAGGTTTGATCAGGAACAGGCTTTGCCCTATGAGTTACTGTTGTTAGAAAATTGTATTGGTACTGTTTCCTGTATATTGATATATTGAATATTGTATGTGAGTGTTCCTACCTCTAATTTTGTATAAGAGTATGCTTATATTGTATTGATACATCTACCATATCACAATGTACATTTCTACCTCTGATACTATTTATGTAATAACATTGTTTGCATTTGATATGTAATGACATTGTTTACAGATGAACATTGGTTACATTTGATATGTAATGACATTGTTTACAGATGAAGATCACTGTCTTCATATATTGCACCGTTGTTTATTCTCTTAGTCTTCAAGTTATATAGGTATTGAGAATTATATGTTTGTCATGTTTATTCTTAGGTTAATCAGGTTTTCTAGTTACAGAGAGATTATATTTAGTATAGATAGTATAATCTTCAGCCTCTTTAAAGAGCTGTAGAAAATGGCCTTTAATCTAACCTAGAATTCTGTGCCGACGAGACACAATTACTCCTGGCAACACCACTCTACTCCTGAGAGAAAGTTGAGCACCAAGACACTCCACGGGGAGCTTGTCTTCTTGGCAGAACTGGCCTTTTGGGTTAAGAAAAGCCCATACCTCATCTACTGACAAAGATATGAAACAGGATTGTCTTATCTTGCCAAGACAGGGTAGGATAATTCTAAGAAAGTTCCTTGCATTTGATATTGGTATGTCAGTTATGTTAGGCCTTAGCCAAAGTTGGTTGACTCAACATTGCGAACGAGAATTTGGGTGATTGCCCAGATAGTCAGTTGTCTCTGTCATTTATGGCACATTTTGGATATCTCTCATTTGTTAAATAATATTTATTCCCTTCTCAGATCTTTGACGGAGTTGAAGATTATATAATTGTAATTACTCGCTACATTATTTAGACTCCTTTAGATAGAATGTCTGGTAAAACTTTTGTTCTCAATATTGTTTGTTATATTTATTATTTGTTATTATTGTTTATAGTTATATTTGGTTCAGTTCTGCCTTATTTAGACAAAAAGGGGGAGATGTAGGGATAGGCCCCGCCCATTTTGGGCGGGGTTGCCTGGGGCGAAGTTTCTACTGATAAAGGGAGAGCGCAGAAGCTGCAAGCTCTCTGCGCTTCCTCCCCGGTTTCCGGTTTCCTGTGCTGTGTGGGAACTTTGGATTCGTGAGTTGGATTTTTCTATTAAAATTGTATAAATTACAATTGCCTGGATTTATCAATTACCGCAACAAACTGAGAAGGCAGAGGGACACAGGGTCTCAGGCAGAGATTTCAAACTGGATACTTACCCAAAGATGACCTTGAACCTTCTGGTCCTCCTGCTTCTATGTCTTGAATATCGAAATTATAGGCTTGCAGCACCATTCCTAGGTTTATGGGGGTTTAGAAAGCATTCCAACATTTTGTGCACACTAGGTAAGTATTCTACTGCCCCAAACCGCAGTTAAATATTCATTAATATTTACTGATTATCTCTAGGGTAAGAATCTAAATCCTACTATAGTTTGGGTCATCAGTTTGTGGTGCAGTTTCTTTCAACTGCATTTTCTTCCCAGACATGTGCATTGCCTTACACATCTTCCTCAACATGTTCTTGCTGCTGCACCTCACTGCACGAAGTTCTGTTCCCATCCTGCTCCACTCCCACAGTGTTGTAAAATTGTGTCATTGTTTGGATGCTGGAGGTCTAAGGAAATATGACAAAAAGACTTGATACACACAGCTCTATATTAAACTGTTCAGGGTGTGGACAGAAAGTTCACAGGGCTTTAAAGTCACTGTTTTATATCAAATGATGACCAATGTATTGGTTTTTATTCCTTTGCTTATGCTCAGAAAGGACTTATATAAGTAATTTAAAAGAAGAAAAAATACCTTGTTGCTGTTCATGGTAGCACATATGTTTAACCCCAGCACTCAGGAGGCAGAATAGTTCAAGTACATTCTACTCTAATAACAATTTACAAACCAGTCAGGGTTGCACAGTGATCCCTTGTCACAGAAGAAAAACCAATACACTGGTTTGTAACAATATAAAATTTATAATACTATCAAGAAAGTCTACAAAAGAAAACAGACTAAACAAAGACATATAATGATAAATACTAAGAGATCATTTATGTGGTCAGGTCTATGTGAAATAGTTTGAAGTGAAGACACAATACAAATGGTAAATACATAGAAAACAATTAAATTTTAAAAGACGTATGATTTATAGTCACGCCTTATTTTAAGTAGTAAAGCTTAACCGCTTTTCTCTTTATATTGATCATATTCAAGATAAAATAATATGGGCTTCCTGTTTAGGAGGGATACAATCTGGTTCTCTGTGAGCCAAGTCTTTACACGGTCTCATTTCATCATTGTCTATAGGTCAGCACATCTCTGTTCAAACACTGGGAGATAATAAAAGTGATTTTCAAGTTTGTGGATCAATACGAACTTCCTGCTTTGTACAAAGTTCACAGGGAAGATCCCCCAAACCACTAGAGGATGAAGGGAGTTAAAAGATGCTTAAATACTGGTGTCGGTTTGCTCCGGGCAGCTGCGGAGTTGATTCCCAGGCAAAATGAAGGCTCTCCTAGCCCTAGGGTTCCTCTTGCCTTCTGTTACTGTTCAGGCCAAGGTCTATAAATGCTGCACATTAGTCAAAATTGTGAAACAAAATGGATTGGATGGCTACAAAATGGATTGCCAGGCTACAGCCTGGCAGACTGTAAGTCTCTTCTTATATCAGCAACCCCTACAGAACAGGTGTAAGAAAGCAATGAGTGAGCAGAGCAGGTGTGGATGAATGGATGGACATTCATTCATTGGATTCATTCATTGATTGGATGAATGAATGGATGGGTGGATGGATGAATGATTGGATGGATGTGTGGGTAGATGTATGGGTGGATTGATGAACGTATGACTTGACTGGATTGCAGAATAGCTTTTCCAATTCTAATGGTCTTGCTTTCAATATTCTCACCAGCCATTTGTGGTGTTACACACTCATAGAATTCAAGCAATGGGACGCTGAGGCAGGAGATTGCATATTCAATCTCCTGTAAAAGTAGGATACTTAGTGCCACAGAGAAGAAAAAAAAGAAGGTTTTAGAGCATGATATGTGGGGAACTTGGGAAGGGGAAACTGGGTTCTGTTGATCTATGCAGTGAGCCTTAATGAGGCCCAAGTGTCATTCTGAGCACTGAAGGCACAGCTGGGACCTTTCTCTACATCGTTAGTTTTAGGGGATTTCTCTGAATTCTGAGAATCCCATACATGAATCCTTCCTTCTCAACCTACCATAGTATTTGTAGAATGAGCTAACTGTTCCATGCAGGAGACATCACATTGACATTGAGCATCCTGTGCTCTGCTCAGGTTTGGGAGGAATAAACTGCCCTGCAGACACAGCTCCCTCATCAGTAGCCATTTCTGCCTACAGCTATTGCCGTGTTTCACACTAGATCCTGGCCCAGAAACAATCACCATTAGTGTCACTGGTACACTGTTTCTCCCCAAGGTTAGAGTATGTGTGTGACAGAGGAGAGGAGTTTAACCATTTCTCCCCTGTCTCCTTTTCTCCACAGGGTGGCATGGAGAACCCACTGTCAAAACCAAGATCTCACCAAGTACGTCAAGGACTGTGGAGTCTAACTGCTGTGTGTTTCCACTTCAGCTCATCCTCTCTCTTTCTCGCTCTAGAAGTAGTTATGGGAAAGGTCACACTTTCTTGGTGTCCCCTTCAAACAATCAGGGTAAACCAGAAACAGGAGCAAAATGGAGCCTGTTTCCTAAGTGGCTGACTGCTATTTTATGTGCTCATTGTTTAAAGCAAGTTCTAACAGATTAGGAATTAATAGTCAACTCTTTCGAGCACTTGACTAAAACGTCACAAGTCTTGGGTTCAATTCCCACACTGGAAAAACAGACCAGCATTGAATAATTATGTTCATACACTAAAAATGACATATTACTTCCATCACGGCATAAGTTCAAGTTCTACCATTCAAGGCCTCCATCCTGATTAATCTTATTTGATTCTTGTTAAAAATAAGTTTCATCTTAAATACATAAATCTATGTTATTTTGGATCACATAACGTCCTTGAACTTGTAAACTAAAGAGTTTAAAAACAAAAATGATATTAGTGATTCCCTCTAAAATCTCTCAATACAAAGAGTACATCAATACATACACATAGAAGCCAGTTGGTCAATTGCCATTGACTCAGTGGTAATATCTTTATTTACATCAGTTAGAAATCATTTTAATAAAATTCATTCCATCAAAAAACCCTACAACAATATCCACAATTACCCCAAGTAAACAGTTAGAATGGAAATCTTTAGGAGAAAGCCCCAGAAGGCCATGTACAATTAATTGGTACATATGCCAAAAACTTTATTTTATTATAAAATGACAACTTGTTACAAATATCCTTTTTTATTAATTTTAATTATGTATCTGTGTATTGAGTGCCTTTGAGCATAGGTTAAAAAAACTACCACCAGGTTTTAATGATACCAGCTCTTTATTTTTTAATTTTCTATTAATTTGACATGTGTGTCTTGGTGTGGTGGTATATGCTGCAGTGAACCTGTCCATGTGTGTGTGTGTATCCAGAAGTATGGGGATAGCCCAAGGAGCTGTTCCCTGGAAGCTGTCTGCATTGTTTCCGAGATAGTGTCTGCCATTGGAACTGGCTTACAGATTAGATTGTGCTGGTTGACCAGTGAGCCCATGGATCTGCCTGTCTCTGACTCCCCAGTGATGGTCTTAAAAATGCATATCCCCAAACACAATTTTTATGTGGGTGCTGAGGGTCACACCTTGGCTTAGGGAACTCTGTCAGATATTTGACTATGCTCCTCAGTGAAAACCTGCTTCAAAGGCCAAAGCTTTCACTATACGTGAAAGTGTATAGAATACCCTTGGAATCTGTGTTTGAAGAAGTGCCCTGGGCACAGGGCTCCAACTTTCTCAATTTATTTGAAAATACATGGAAAAGGCAGGAATGAAGAACAAGCACAGGAGATGTAACAGAAGAACAGGAGTTTGAGATGTGGGGAAACAATCCCCAAGGGTCCACCGAAGGAGAGATCAAGGAAAGACAGTCTGGGTCTCACCCTCCAATGTGGAAAACAGTAAGAGAAAACACTGCATGGCAGCCCACACCAGGACAGCTTAGAAGGTTGTCAAAGAAGTCATTTCACTGCTTCACTCTTCCTTCCCAAGAGGGAGACACTCCAGAGGGAGAATGAAACAATTACTCTTTGGAGAGGATGAACCGGACACTCTGGATCTGAGACTCAAGGCTCAGTAGATGGTCTGGAATGTATTTCTGCTGTAGAGTGCATTCTAGCACAGGTAGATCCCCAGCTGCTGGAGTGTGACGCGCTCTTCCAGGCAGAAAATGATCATCATCTTGGTGTAGAGAGATCACCTGCTGGCCTTGACAATGAGCAGAGTCAACTAGTAAGGAATAGGCAGGCAATGATAATAGGATGTCAACACTTCTAGTAGGCAGAAGAAGAGAGAATCCATGATCCTCATCATGGACTCCAGCCATTATACCCTTCTGCCTTTTCCCAATTGCTAGTGATCCTGGGTCATTATTGAGTATAATACACGTTAGCTGGGAGGGGAAACTCCATGATGAGCTTTCATGATGTGGTCATTCATGATGGGTGGGAACTCAGTGCTGCAGGTAGCTGTTTCTCTTATTTCTGACTCTTTAAGAAATGTCTCCTTTATGTTCTGTACCTAAACCCACTACACTTCTTGTCTCCCTGAATTGAACTTTGGTGAATTGTAACTTTGATCTATTGTTGGTGTCTTATATGAATGCATGGACCTTTGTTCTCATCCTTTTAAAAAGGTATAGAAACACCAGTCCAGGGACAGAGTGGTTATAATCAGAGTTATAATGTCATAATGCAAATTGTTTGATAAAATAAAATCCTGCATTCTGAGCCATAAGCCAGGACCCATTTCTACAAGCCCCATTGAAGCAATCTGAGTTCCCCCTGACATAACTACCTCCAGGTAGGACTCCATATGATTTCTGTCTGTGACAATCATCTCAAGAAGAAGAGGCATTTCCATCCTAATACTTGTATTACCTTTGAAATGTTCAGTTCTACTCATTTGCCTCTGATGTCACCTACAGAGTTCACTGATTTTCCAGTTAGTCACTTAGTGTTCAGGGCTGTATAAAACCAACCAAAAATCACCACACACTATCCAAAATTAATATGAAAGACAGGTCAAAGCAATCATTTAGAAAGATTAATTCAGAAAAAAGGTGCTCAGGAAATAAAAAAAAAAAAAAACAAACAAACCCATGACCCATAATGTGTATCTTATAGACAAAAGAAAAAATTACATGCATGGAACAAGCCTAATGCTAAATTTCTTTCTTTCTTTCTTTCTTTCTTTCTTTCTTTCTTTCTTTCTTT
>JABTXL010020108.1:678193-699599 GCA_025134845.1 Neodon shergylaensis | reverse complement strand
TTTCTTTCTTTCTTTCTTTCTTTCTTTCTTTCTTTCTTTCTTTCTTTCTCTCTCTCTTTCTTTCTTTCTTTCTTTTTCCCCGTGACATAAGTAATTTATTGTATCTTCAGAACACTATAATATAGACTCCTCTCGCAGAAAAGGTCTTTCGGGTAGGAAACTGTCATCCAAATGCGTGCTGCTCACTTGTCACTTTTGTACATGGCAGGGTTTTTCCTCTTGGACCGCTCAAACTCTTGGCTCCCCCAGGTGTAGATCAGATAGAATGCTACAAATGGCGCCATTCGCAGGATGCGCTCGCGGGTGCAGTGCAGCACGTTGGGGATGCCTTTGCTGAAGTAGTTCCGGAAGGAAGGCCAGCTGCTCAAAGGGTGACAAGCTGTAGGAGATCACGTGAGGCATCCATCTCAGATTCCGGAATTTGCGGTCCATGTTGGCAGCAGCCCTAAGGAGGGAGGATACAAGCGTGGCTTAGGCCTGCAAGGAACTCCCATTGCCCCCTGATGCTAAATTTCAATGATATAATAAAATAAAATTTTTATAGAGAGAAAATATAAATTATATTATAAAAGAAAAATGCGATTGCATTAAGAACATTTACTAGGAGTGCTAAGGCATGTTCTACAACTCACATCTATCTACGTGATGCCCTGGGCAATGGACGGATTCGTCCTGAATGGCACATAGCTGTTGGGTAAAGAGAGCACACATTGCTCTATCTCAGAGGTCAGGAAGCTCAGGGGCAGAGCCTACTGCTTCTGGATGATGACCTCAGCTTCAGCAATAACCACTGAATGTCTGTCTCAGGAGGAGACTGGACCCACTCTGAGAGATACCCTCTTTGTTTTAGGTTTTTGGAGTTTGGTTTGTTTTTGTTTGTTTCTTGACTGTAGTTTCTTGAGACAATTGGATTCCTGCACAGGAAATGTGGTTTGTTTTTGTTTTTAATTCAGAAAGAGAATTACTGCCTTTGCACTCGAAAAGAATTGTGGCTCAGAACAAGATGAAAAATTAGAAAAAGAAGGTGAAATTTCCATTTATGATTAACAAGCTTACTCCCACTGATAGTCGAAATAGATTTCGTTCTTCTGATTTGAATGAGAATGAAAACGGGGAAAGAGATGGTCCCAGGGAATCCAAGGCATTGTACTCCTTTCTTTTTCTTTTTATTGTGAACAATCTTTCTGGTTTCTGAAGTTCAGAACCCTTTGGAACTGTGAGGGCATCATTGGAGGTCTGTTTGCAATTGTACTCTAGAATGAGTCTTATTAAACTAGAATCCATAGGACCACTCTTTGAGCTTGTATCTGAAATATTGCTTTCCCATTTGTATTAATATGAAAATGGCATGAGAAATTACATAAAAATGCAATTGTCTAACTGTTGTGTCCCTAAAGACACAGACCATCTTAAGTAGCTGCTTTTTGCCTCCTGGGTCAGGGGACTTCTTGTGAGTGCAAGCAGGAAGTCTTACTCCTAACCCAGAAGTGATATTTTGGTGGTTCCTGTAATGCTTGGGTTGCTAGCCCAGAACTTGGGTGTGTGAAAGTCAAATCCAGTGCATTTGGTTTGAAGATTAATGATCAATTTCTGGCCTTTAAATAACCAATGTCTCTGAGTTGAAACTGCTACTCAGTGAAAATTAGGTAAAAGAAGGCAGCAAATTTCCTTCCCAATTCTTCAGACACAATCCCATCTCTGGACATCACCTGCGTTTAATCAAAGCTATAGTTCTGACTTCAGTTGGTCTTTGCATCAGGAAGCAGTTTAACACTGACAGAAATGACAGCTCAATATTTTCCAGAGGCCTGAGTAAACAGTGTTATTTCTACCACACTGCCACCATTGTGCCAGTTTCTAACAAACAAAACAAACAGAGCCCAACTAAAGGTTACCGTGTTCCAAAGCTGTGATTGATGCCACAGCCGAAGCAGCAAGAGCCTAGTTGGCCTCTGCTGTGCATTTGCCCCAGGCACATGACATAACTCTTTGCTCCTGGTGCTGCCTGCATTCATCCTCCCTGGGGCTGTCCTTCTGCTGTTTCTTTCTTCCCTTTGCTCTGTTCCACCTGGTCCATGTATGGGGTCCACACTGATGCTCTGAAGTTCATCAAGGGCCACAGAAAGAACTGTTCTCTGCTGTTTACTCTGCTCCTCTCTGTCCTCTTTCTTAGTCTAGGCCAGCAGGTTCTTGTGTCTGTTCTTGTCTTCATGACACCATAGCCATGGGCTGTAGAGATAACTGTTAGATAAGGATGGTGGTTGGTAAGACAGGTGCTGAGATGGATTTCAGGTAAGCAGGTGCTTTGATAATGGTGGCCACTACAACAGGGAATCCATCTCAGGATGGATTAGAAGGAGGAGTACAGGGAACTCACAGAAGTCCTTACTTTTACAAGTTTCCTGAGGGGCTTAGTGTTCTAAGATGTGTGACTTCACTATGAGAAACAAGGCCCTAACTCAAGCATGTGGGTGAGCATCAGGGTTGTGCCTGCTTGCAGAGGCAGAGATTAAAGAAGGAATATTCACTTTACACTGTTCTTATAGCTAAAGAGAGATAGAGACCCATGTATTAGGGAAAGTGTAGCTGCTTTGTCTTACAGTGACTATGTGAAGAGCAGCAGGTTATGACCTAATAATTCCTGCTTTGGTTACAGTATATGAAGGAAAGAATTCCATAGGACAGAAGGCAAAGGGATGTAGGGGTCCACAGATAGGGACATCCCCCCTGATCTAACTTCTTCCAGTTGGATTGCCATGCTATGGGGAATCACCTCCCTCCTCACCTTCATCTTGTGCTCATCCAATGCCAGTGCTTGGATAGGAGGCTGGAATCTACTCCTGCATTAGAAGAAATTATACACAAGAGTCCAAATGCCATGTTAAACTGTATTTTAGATTAATTGGATCAGCATGTAGATTAGACAGGGGCCTTAGATATAAGAATCAAAGTGTATATTAAAGGAACAGCCATAGGTATAAGCTAGGAGATCCACTAAGAGTTTTGAAGCTTCCTGTCCAGTGATGCTGATGTCTGTTGTCTGATTCTGATTCTTAAAGCACAGTTATCTTTTGATTCTCATACTTGATTGGACTGGCATGACTATTCTCAGCCTGTTAGTGGGTAATGTAGCATCTAAAGTATTTATCTAGCAGCTACACTGAGCTAGGCATGCCTTTTACCCAGACTCCGGGTTGAGGGAGGACAAAGGCACAGAACATCCTTCTTGTCCTCACAGCACTTATGGGAAGTTCATCACGCTGACTGGAACACAGTTCATGGTGTGGTGAGCTCTACAGAAAGAGTGGCAGCATTTATAGGAGGCAAACATGTGATAATCCTGAGAGGGAGGTACCCCCAAGCCTTAGATTATAAACAGCCCCTGTTTCATGCTATATCTTGGCCCAGAACCCAGTCACTGAGGGGAGGTGTGTGAGACCCCATCCCTCCCAGAGGAGCTATCAGCAGAAAATGGTTGCTGGGCAGAGGGGGAAAGGAGTATCCTTCCTCAGTGGTGTAGCCACTGGTAATTTCCCTTGCTCAGGTGAGTAACACTCACCCCTGTTAATGCATCAACCCTAACCTAGGCCGTGGGCACACATTCACAAAGGCATTATTGTGGAGGTCAAGGCTGACACTCAGTGTCTTTCTCAGTTGTTCTCCACATTACACTTTGAGGCAGGGTCTCTCCCCTGATCAAGGAGCTCACCATTTTGGACTGTCCCACTGGCCAGCTTACTCTAGGAATTCCCTGTCTCCCTACCCCATGTGCTGGGATTTCAGGCTGAGCACCATGCCACACGGCATTGTATATGGGTTCTGGGTAATAACTTTGATCCTCCATGTTTGCACAGAAAGAAGTACCTGCTGAGCCATCAGCCCAGCCCCAATTTTGAACTGAGAAGGCAGAGGGACACAGGGTCTCAGGCAGAGATTTCAAACTGGATACTTACCCAAAGATGACCTTGAACCTTCTGGTCCTCCTGCTTCTATGTCTTGAATATCGAAATTATAGGCTTGCAGCACCATTCCTAGGTTTATGGGGGTTTATTGTCCGCTATGTTCAGCGAGTCCAGTTTTATCCCATGCTTTTTCAGACCCAGTCCAGCTGGCCTTGGTGAGTTCCCGATAAACATCCCCATTGAAAGACACTGTTTCTTATATCAAATGATGACTAGTATATTGGTTTTTCTATTCCTTTGCTTCTGCTCAGAAAGGACTTTGATAAGTAACTTAAATGTAAAAAGAAAAAAAAAACTTGGTTGCTGTTCATGGTAGCACATATGTTTAACCCCAGCACTCAGGAGGCAGAACAGTTCAAGTACACTCTACTCTAATAACAATTTACAAACCAGTCAGGGTTGCACAGTGAGACCTTGTCACAGCAAAAAAAAAAAAAACAAACAAACAAAAAACAAAAGAACAAAACCAAACCAAACCAAAACAAAACAAAAAACCCAAAACAATACACTGGATTGCAACAGTCTAAAATGTATAATACAATCTAGAAGTCTACAAAAGGAAACTGACTAGGCAAAGACATATAACCATAAATACTAAGAGATTATTTATGTGGTAAGGTCTATGCGAGATAGTTTGTAGTGAAAAAGACAATGCAAAATGGTAAATACACAGAAAACAATTAAATTTTAAAAGACGTATGATTATTAGTCACACCTTATTTTAAGCGGTAAAGTGTAACCGCTTTTCTCTTTATATTGGCCGTATTCAAGATAAAATAATATGGGCTTCCTGTTTACGAGGAATGCAATCTGGTTCTCTGTGAGCCAAGTCTTTACACGGTCTCATTTCATCATTGTCTATAGGACAGAACATCTCTGTTCAAACACTGGGAGAAAATAAAAAATTATTTTCAAGTTTACGGATCAATAAGAACTTCCTGCTTGGAAGTTCATAGGGAAGATCCCCCAAACCACTAGAGGATGAAGGGAGTTAAAAGATGCTTAAATACTGGTGTCGGTTTGCTCTGGGCAGCTGCTGAGTTGATTCCCAGGCAAAATGAAGGCTCTCCTAGCCCTAGGGTTGCTCTTGCTTTCTGTCACTGTCGATGCGAAGGTCTATACACGCTGCGCGTTAGCCAAACTTCTGAAAGAAAATGGAATGGATGGCTACAAGGGAGTGAGCCTGGCAGACTGTAAGTCTCTTCTTACATCAGCAACCCCTACAGAGCAGGAATAAGAAAGGAATGAGTGAGCAGAGCAGGACCCAGAGTCCATAAGCTTGTAGGATTGCCGTGTGCTTGGCTTGGTTTGATTGAAAACACCAGCATTTGTCTTTATCATCACAGATACTGGGGTGAGGGGAGCATGGGAGGGGACATCTGTGCCAGGCTAAGGCAATAGAACCTGAGGCGCTCTTAGAGTGTCACTGGGTTTTCAGGTTGCTTCAGACTAGAAAGTCCACAGGGGGCTGAGAATACAAGAGAGGACTCAGAGCTGGAGTTCTCAGAGCTGGAGTGACTGGCATTTGTCTTCATGTCTTTCACTATGGTATGGAGAGTTGTAGAGAAATGTTTTCAAGCTTTTTGGACTTCCTCTGCAGGACAGAGGGATCCGATTTCCCCTAGAGGCTGCTTAAATGATGTCGGACACAGTGGATGCAATGACTTAGTGTGTTCTCCACTCTGAGGTGGCCTTTCATCCTACACAGTGGAGGACATGGATGAAGAAAAGTTGTTCGTGGCTTACTCCCACTATCACATTGCAACTAGTGTGGTTTTCAGATTAGATTAAGGCAGTTACTACTCAATAACTAATTGTCCATGAACAAGTGATCTGAGAGATGCACATGTGGATGAATGGGTGGACAAATGGAAGATTTGATAAATGAATGGATGGGTGGATGGATGAATGATTGGATAGATGGTTGGGTAGATGTATGGGTGGATTGATGAACATATGATTTGATTGGATTGCAGAATAGCTTTTCCTACTTTTGTTTTCATTGTTCTCACCAGCATTTGTGGTGCTACACACTCATGGAATTCAAGCAATGGGACGCTGAGGCAGAAGATCGCATGCTCTGTACAAAAGTAGAGTACTTAGTGCCATGGAGAAGAAAGAAGAATTCTAATTTAACATGCAAATTCCCTTTGATTATTAGAGCGTTATCTTAGGAAATCCTTAGTTTTCTCATAGGAAATCTTCTATTAACATATGTATTTGATATGAATTTATCAAATTTACTTAATTACTCTTCATGAGTCTGTTTCTGGCAGAGGGGTTTCGAGGATAGATGGAAGGGGGAGAAACAGTGGAAGAAAGAGCTATTTTATTTTGAAGGGCAGGGGGAATGATTTCATTCGATAGCACTGTTTGGCCTGGAACTCGCTATGTAAACCAGGCTGTGTTAAACCCATAAAGATTCACCAGCCTTAACCACTGCTGGGAATATAATTGTGTACCATTGTGTTGGTTTCATATATTTGAATATTTAAAGGACCTTATCCCATTTATTCTCAGTGCACATCGATTTGTCTTCAAGTAGATTTTGTTTGGAGCACTTGAAAATGTTCACTTGCTGACAGGGACAGCAGGTCTATCTACTTGAAAGGCAGAGGCAGGAGGATCATTGAGACCAGGGACTTCCCTGAGGAACACAGCCAGATCTGGCTTGAACTAATAGTATCATATGTTATATTTTAATCATATGTTTATACTTACAAATAAATCACTTGCAAAAGAGAGCAAGAAAAATAAACTTATTTTGGTATCCAGTGTGAATCATTTGGTGTCGCTGCTTACTGATGAATATTTTTTTTCTTTCTAGGGGTGTGTTTGGCTCAGCATGAGAGCAATTTTAACACAAAGGCTACAAACTACAACTCTGGAGGCCAAAGCACCGACTACGGGATATTTCAGATCAATAGCCGGTACTGGTGCAATGATGGCAAAACCCCGAAAGCAGTGAACGCCTGTGGGATATCCTGCAGCGGTAAGACAGGGCAGGATTAGTTCAGAGAGCAAACAGTTCACCTGCTCTAGGTGCAAGGGCAGAGATTCTGTGCAGGAGCCAACACTGAAGCAAACATCAGGAACCTGGGCAGACTGTCTAGACTGCTAGAAAGTCATTGTCATTCACATCAAAATTAGCCAAGGGAAACCTTAGGCTTAGAGCATAGTGTGGTGATAGAATGCCCTGCCTACCATTCAGAGGGCCTGGGTTCCACCTCCAAAATCCCTGAATTACAAACCAAATACTGCCTGGGAAGACAGCTCAGACAGGAGTCCCCTAAACCAAAATTTGACCCTCAGCATCCACATAAATTTTGGTGGTATGCATTTGTTTTTGTTTTTTTTTTTGTAATAAAATCATTGTATTTTCATTTTAATAGATTTTATTGAACTATTAATTTTCTCCTATCTGTCCCTTCCTCTCCCCTCCCTCTCCCCTCTCAATTATCCTAATGCTCCCAATATACTCAGCAGATCTTGTCTTTTTCTACTTCTTGTTAGATACATGTAGATACACGTATGCCTCTTTTAGGGTCCTCTTTATTGTCTAGGTTCTCTGGGGTTGTGAATTGCAGGGTTTTTTTTTGCTTTATGTCTAAAAGTCACTTATAAATAAGTATATATGATATTTGATATTTGTCTTTTTGGGTCTGGGTTACCTCACTCAATATGATGTTTTCTAGATCCATCTATTTGTCCGCAAATTTCAAGATATCATTATTTTTTTTTTTTTGGTTTTTCGAGACAGGGTTTCTCTGTGGCTTTGGAGCCTGTCCTGGAACTCGCTCTGTAGACCAGGCTGGTCTCGAACTCACAGAGATCTGCCTGCCTCTGCCTCCCGAGTGCTGGGATTAAAGGCGTGCGCCACCATCGCCCGGCAAGATATCATTATTTTTCTGACTTTCATGCATTTGTAAGACCAGGCCAGCAGAGTCTGAGACAGGCAGATCCATGGGCCTCACTGGCCAACCAGCATAGCCTAATCTGTAAGCCAGTTCCAATGGCAGACCTTATCTCAGAAACAATGGGGACTGCTTTTAAGGAACAGGTCCTGTACCTGTCCTCTGAATTCTACATAATAATAGACACATGTACAGGTTCACGGGTGCACATACCACCAGAGACACACATGTTAAAGTAGTAGAAAATTTAAAAATAAACAGTTGGTATTATTAAAACTTGATGTTTTCTTTAAATGTTTACTCCTATGGACTTACTCATACACATAATTAAAATTAATAAAAGTAAATATATGCAAGAAATTGTCATTTTATAACATGTTTCTGAGATATGTATGCACTAAATAATTGTAAGTGGCCTTATTGGTGTTTTGTTCTGAAGATTTTTATTCTAACACTTTACTTATGGCTAATTATGGATTTTGTTGTAGGGTCCTTTTTACCTAATGGATTTTATTATAAAGATTTCTAGCATATACAAACAAAGATATTACTATAATAAAGCTCATATGACAGGGTACCGTGAAG
This sequence comes from Neodon shergylaensis, assembly GCA_025134845.1. Classification (NCBI taxonomy): domain Eukaryota; kingdom Metazoa; phylum Chordata; class Mammalia; order Rodentia; family Cricetidae; genus Neodon; species Neodon shergylaensis. The sequence continues at coordinate 691,138 of JABTXL010020108.1, read as the reverse complement.
TCCTGGCATTTTGTCCAGCTGGCTTCTTTGTGTATGTATTGATGTGTTCTTTATGTTGAGAGATCTTAGAGTGAATTACTAATATCAAATTTAGTTTTAAAACTTTAGTTTGCATATTCAAACAATTCACTCCTAGATGGACATTATCTCATCAAATAAAATAACATAGATTTAAGTATTTAAGAAGAAACATGTTATCAACAAGAAACGGAGCACACAGGGTTCATATTAGGATGGAGGCTTGGGATGGAAGAACTTGAATTCATACCATGGTGGAAGTAATATGCAATTTCTGTGCATGAATTTAATCAGCCAATGTCATTCTATTTTTCCAGTGTTGGAAGTGAACTCAAGACTTGGTACATTTTAGCCAAGCACTAAACAGTGAACCATTAATTCCTGCTAAATTTGGTTTTAAAATTTTTCAAGAGAAGAAAAATTTAGATGGTGGAATATTTTTGTCATCTCCTTAGCATAACTGCAAAAGCATTTTGTAAACTCATCTACAGTCATTGGAAGTGTTTAGAATTTATGGGGATAGAGGAATATCACTTCCGGTTTGACCGCTTAGAGAATTCACATATCTTGAAACCTCTGGAAAATACTCTTCTAGACTGTACATCTATTCTGTAGATTAATGTAGAGATATATAACGTACATATGTACTCACATAGAAACATGTAAAGATCTCCTGTTTATACACAAATTATACTTGCATAGCTTTGAGAGATATTCATAGTAACAAATATTGACCTGAATTCTCATTTTAAAAAGAGAATAAAGTTTCAGTAGCAAATATTCTCTATGTTGAAAACACCACACAAGTATAGAAACTTTTTTAAAAAATTGTTTATTTATTATAGTTACAGTGTTCTACCTGCATTCTAAAAGATGTCATAGGATCTTATTATAGATGGTTATGAGCCTCCATATGGTTGCTGGGAATGGAACTCAAGATCGTGTCTTCAGCCTGAGTTATCTTGACAGCCTCAGGTCTTGAGTCTAAGAGCACCTGACTCCATTTATTTTACTGGTTATAAATTGCTAGGAAGAGGTTTATTCACACAAGGCTTGTGCATTGTTTTCATTCATAAAGTATTCATTTATCTTTATGTGTGTGGGTGTTTGGCCTGCACATAGGATTGTGCCCCACTTGTGTGCCTGGTACCTGTGGAAGTCAGAAGAGATTTTCCACCTTGTGGAACAGGCATTACAGACACTAAAAAGCTGCCATGTGGGTGATGGGAATCAAGTTGTCTGGAAGACCATCTAATGCTCTTAGCCACTGAGCCATCTGTTCAGTATCTGTTTTCTTAGGACGAATTTCCCAATGGTAGACCCAGGTGACTGTTATTAGCATGTTCTAATTTCCAGTGTGAGAAGGAAGAGGAACTTCCCCCATGGTAGCTGACAGTCACACAGCCTCCAGTAACTCCTCGTTACTTCAATATGTTCTCTACTTTTTATCAGTGCTGGCATCCTAAGAACACTCTACTTTCAAGTCTATTCCATCACCCAGGGTCTTGAGAAATGAGAAATAAAATGACTTATACCATGTCAAGCTGATGGAAACAAAAGAATTTCTCTCCAATAATCACAGATGCATGGACAGTTGTGAAGAAATTTCTTGTATTCACTGCTCAGTGTCACAGAAGAAAGCTGCCTGGATCTGAACTAAATGGGTTCTCTAACTGTCCTTGTCGTTTCTGACCCCTGTCTTTCAGCTCTGCTCCAGGATGACATCACTCAAGCCATCAAATGTGCAAAGAGGGTTGTGAGTGACCCACAAGGCGTTAAAGCTTGGTATGTAGGAACTTTGGAAGGGGATACTGTTCGTTCTGTTGTTCTATGCAGTGAGCTTTTCTGAGGCCCAAGTGTCATTCTGAGCACTGAAGGCACAGCTGGGACCTTTCTCTACATCGTTAGTTTTAGGGGATTTCTCTGAATTCTGAGAATCCTATACATGAATACTTTCTTCTCAGTCCTCCATACTATTTGTAGAATGAGCTACTGTTCTGTTCCTGAGACATCCCATTGACATTGAGCATCCTGTGCTCTGCTCAGGTTTGGGAGGAATAAACTGCCCTGCAGACACAGCCCCACCATCAGTAGCCGTTTCTGCCTGCAGCTATAGTTGTGTTTCACACTAGATCCTGGCCCAGAAACAATCACCATTAGTGACATTGGTACACTGCTTCTCCCCAAGGTTAGAGTACGTGTGGGACAGAGGAGAGGAGTTTAACCATTTCTTCCCTGTCTCCTTTTCTCCACAGGGTGGCATGGAGAACCCACTGTCAAAACCAAGATCTCTCCAAGTACGTCAAGGACTGTGGAGTCTAACCGCTGTGTGTTTCCACTTCAGCTCAACCTCTCTCTTTCTCGCTCTAGAAGTAGTTATAGAAAAGGTCACACTTCCTTGGTGTCCCCTTCAAACAGTCAGGTTAAACCAGGAACAGGAGAAAAATGGAGACTCTTTCCTAAGTGGCTGACTGCTACCTTACGTGCTCATTGCTTTAGGGAAAACCTCCAATTTTTGGTTAGCTGACGCAGCAGATGCCGGTGACAGTGGTCAAACACTTTATCATCACACATATCTGTAAATTCTTCACCTATGATATCATTTACATTTCGTTCCATCATAATCTCCATTGTTGTATACACAGACAACAAATTCTTAAGGAGATAATTCGATATTGGGTAAAATGGCAGCTGCATGAACTGCAAGGCCTTGTGTGTGGCTCCAGCACCTAGTCAGTTAGAACACTGCTGTGTGGGGACGTTTGGTTTTAAGGGAACAGAACTCAGAGTGCATAGAACTGAGACTGCCTCAGCTTAGAAACTTGTTGTCATGAAATGTGTGACCTTTTCAAAAAGTAGAGAACTGTCCCATTTATACCACTTAAAATACAAATTCTTAACTCATAGTCAGGCTGTTTTAATCCTTAGGAGAATCCTCACATGCTGATCATGAGGTATTCCAGAGAGATGGGTGACTGTGCTAGCCCTTGACTTTCTTCAAGTAGCTTCATGCATATTAACTAACTCTGAAACAGATGAGCTTGTATCAGCAAATCTAAGCGCATTGTGAAAAACTTCAAATACCATTAAATGATTTTTGATGCAAATCTTGTTTGTGCTTACTATCATATATTGTCTCTGGGTGAAAATTGTTTATCTTTTGGAAAAATCAACTAGGTATTCTTAATACAGCATACATACTCACCTACATTTAGCCAGAACCTACATCCTAACCTACACATAGCCATTGGCTACATCCTCATCTACACATATCCTGTGCCTACACTCCCATCTACATGCAAACCGCTGAATATTGCTGGTGTAATATTCAAAAGTAAACAGACCAAGGTCCCTTGTCCCTGATAGACCCTTGACACAGTTATTCCCACAACATGACATCCTCCAGTCATGCAGACATGAAGACATTGCTATTGCTACAGTGACAGACAGATCCCTGTGTGCTGTTCTAGCTTTTTTGAGGCATTTTAAAGTGCATGAGAAACATCATAGTTTATTTTTAAATTCTTTATTTTTGGCTTCAAAAGCTACAGATTTTTTTTTGCATTTTGTTCTACGTGTATGGATGTCTTCCCTCCACATTTATGCACCACATGCATCAGTGCCATTAAGAGCCAGAAGAGGGCACCAGATCCCCTGTGAACGAGGACCAGATGAGTGTAAACCATGCTGTGTTCAGAAGGAACCTGGGTCCCCTGCAAGAGCAGACATCTTACATGCATTCTCAGGAAATTCTTTCTCAGTAATTTCCTCTTGGTCTAACAGAATAAAGCTGGCTAGATCTGAGCAAATTCTGTGGCCGTCCCTTTTGTGCCTCACTCCTGTCTTTCAGCCTCACTGCAAATGACACCACTCAAGTCATAGCCAGTGCAGACTGTTGTAAGGGACCCAGAAATGTGATTTAAGTTTTAAGAAGGAAAATTTGTTACCTTGTTGCAGTTATATGTAGTATATCACTTCATCCTTTAAGAGTTTATGGCAACTCTTTAGAATCTTATCTTTTACTTTGTTCTTGTTTTAAGCCTATCCAAGGTATTTAATATCCATTCAGTTAATAGCAATATGGGTCTAACTCCAGACCATACTAAATTCTATGAAATACTTTGTTTTTCCTAATCATTTGAAGTGTTTGTACTATAAAGATGATTGGAAGGCTATTAGACACAGACATTTTCAGCAGCAGTGACTTTCTGCTCAGGACTAGTCCCATTAGCATTTCAGCCTGGCTGAGGGAGGAGTATGAGGCTCCACCCCTCCCCAAGGAGCTATCAGCAGTTCATGGTGCTGACGGTGGGAGGGAGAGAGGAACTCCATTCCTCAGGGGTTTAGTCACTGGTAATCTCCCTTGCTCAAGACATTAACACTCACCCAAGGAAATGCAAGCAACACTCTCTTATACTGCAGACACAAATAAATAAAAGTCCTTAAGTGAGAAGAGGTATGATGGGAAGGAGCTCAGTGGGAAGAGGAAGGGGATAGGAGAAGAATTTGGGGAGGAACAAGAACAAAGTACATTGTATGTGTGCATAAAACTGTGGAAGGCTAAGTAAGTTTAAAGAAACCTAGGGCCTCATACACTGAAAGAAAAGAAGCAATGTCTTACAAAGTTTTCCGTTCCAAGTCACCAAAACTATTGGTATCCTCCCTGGGCTTCTGCTATTTTCTTTCTGGCTTGATTGAAGAGCTTTGGCTCCTGTTAAAGGTGATGTCTCCACTTGTTAAAGATGATGACTCCACATGCATTTGGAATCCCAGCTCACTCTGTTCTCTAAACTGTTTGTCTGCTTTGCTACATCACATCTATCATGGTACCTAATACCCCAGGGACCTGTCATCCAAACACCAAAGTTCTCCAACAAGTTCATCTTTTGTTCCCACTAGTACAGGATGTGTGTGTGTGAAAGATCTGTACATGATCATCTGCTATATTTTCAACTTCTGTCTCAGTCAATGTTCTATTGCTGACATCATGACCTGGGATCCTCCTATACAGAAAAAAAAAAACCCAGGATAGCCAAAACCATTCTGTACAATAAAAGAACTTCTGGAGGCATCACAATCCCCAACTTCAAACAGCCTGTTATTGGCATAAGAACAGACAGGAGGACCAATGGAATTAAATAGAAGACCCAGATATTAATCCACACACCTTCAAACACCTGATTTTGACAAAGAAGCAAACATTATCAAATGGAAAAAAGAAAGCATGTGTAATAAATGGTGCTGGCATCACTGGATATCACATGTAGAAGAATGAAAATGGGCCCATATCTATCGTCATGCACAAAACTGAAGTCCAAATGGATCAAAGATCTCAACATAAAGCCAGTCATACTGAACCTTCAATTGTATTTTAACAAATAAAGACTGCCTGAAGATCTGACAGTAAAACAGTTATGGTAACACACATCTTTAATCCCAGTAGCCACAATAACACGCACCTTTAATCCTAGTAGCCACACCAGTTGCCATAGAAATCGGGTGGTGCATGCCTTTAATCCCAGCCCTAGAGAGGAATATCAGACAGGGAAGACAACTTTCAGACAGTCTCATTCTGAGATTCTAGGATGCAGGATCACCATTTTCAGACTTAGGTGAAGGTAAGAGCCAGTGGCTGGTGGTTTTGCTTTTCGGATCTTCAGGTTGAACCCCAATTTCTCTCTCTGGGTTTTTATTAATCGTGCTTCAGCTCTGCATTGCTTCACAATTCTTCCTCAGCCTCCTGTTGCTTCTAGATCTCACCTCATGCGCTCTTCTTTCCATCCTGCCCCATTCTCTCAACGTCTGTAAACTGGCTAACTCCAATGTATACTCTAAGGCTTGGGTGGGACCCTCACAGGATTGTCACTATGTTTGACTCCCATAACCGCTGTCACTTTTTCTGTAGAGCTCACCACACCATGAATTGTATTCCACTCAGCATGATGAACTTCCCATGACTGCTGTGAAGACAAGAATGATGTGTTCCTAGTTCTTCCCCATCCAGAATCTGGGCACGGGGCTTGCCTAGCTCAGGAGCTGCTAGAAAAATACTTTAGGTGCTGTATTTCCCACCAAGGAGGTGGGAATAGGTGTGCCAGTCCAGTCAGGTAACAGAGTCAAAAAAGATAACCGTCTGTGCTTTAAGAATCAGAATCAGACCACAGGCATTAGCATCACGGGACAGGAGGCTTCAAAGCTTTTCATGGATCTCCCGGCTTATACCTATGGCTGCTTCTTTAGTAAGCATTTTGATTCTTATATCTGTAGGCCCCTCTCTAATCCACATGCTATCCAATTACTCTAGAATACTCTTCAACATGCTACTTGGACACTTGTGTATAATGTCTGCTAATACAGGAGTACAGACCCCAGCCTCTGGCCCAAGCACCTGCATCCTATGTGCACAAGGTGAGGAGGAAGAGGAGTCCTCACAACATCCCAGTCCAACTGGAACACCCTAGATCTGAGTGTAATGTGTTGTGGGAAATCTTCTCCATCGATAGCTTTTTGGGTACCAGCCTTAGGATGTGGCTTTTGTGTGCAGATGTGATCTCTCTTTTTTTTAATTTAATTTTTAAAAAAATTTTTTTTTGCCTCCCATTTCCCTCCCCTTCCTCCCACACCACTCCCCCTCCCCCCACTCCTTTCCCCATCCCTCTCCAGTCCGAAGAGCAGTCAGGGTTCCCTGCACTGTGGGAAGTCCAAGGTCCTCCCCCCTCCATCTAGGTCTAGGAAGGTGAGCATCCAAACTGGCTAGGCTCCCACAAAGCCAGAACATGAAGTAGGATCAAACCCCAGTGCCATTGTCTTTGGCTTCTCATCAGTCCTCATTGTTCAGAGAGTCCGGTTTTATCCCATGCTTTTTCAGTTCCAGTCCAGCTGGCCTTGGTGAGCTCCCAATAGATCAGTCCCTCTGTTTCAGTGGGTGGGTGCACCCCTCACGGTCCAGACTTCCTTGCTCATGTTCTCCCTCCTTCTGCTCCTCATTGGGACCTTGGGAGCTTATTCCGGTGCTCCAATGTGGGTCTCTGTCTCTATCTCCATCCATCGCCCGATGAAGGTTCTATGGTGTTATGCAAGATATTCATCAGTGTGGTTATAGGATAGGGCCATTTCAGGTTCCTTATCATCAGCTGCCCAAGGCACTAACTGGGGACATCCCCCTGGGCACCTGGGAGCCCCTCTAGGTTCAGGTCTCTTGCCTACCCTAAGCTGGATCCCTTAATTAAGATATATGCTTCCCTGTTCCCATATCCATCCTTCCATTATCCCAACCATCCCAATTCCCCAAGTTTCCCCCATCCTCCCCTTCTCACATTTCTCTCCCCATCTCCCCTTACCCCTATCCCACCCCTCCCCCAAGATCCCAAAAGGAAGAGAATGGGTCTCTCTCACTTGGGAGGTACGAGCAGAAGCAGTTGTTCACATCTCCCGAGGGACAGAACAGCAGGATAAGGCGGCTTCCACCTTGTCCTGTATTCTGTGAGTCTGTATTTCCCTTTGTATGCCCACAATAAAGACAATTTGTAACTCCTGAATGATTTCTCTTTTATCAAGCACCAATGTGACCAGAACCCAAACGTCCTTACTGGAGCAAACTGCCCCACATGAGCTAACTTAATAACTCCTAAACTCCCTACCCCTGCCTGCTTTCTTTGCCACACCTGCCCAGCCCCCCTGCACCTCGGAGCTCCCCAGCTCAGGCAAGAAAGTCCGGCCCCCCGAAAAGCCACCTGGGATCGAGAGAAAAGTAGGCTCTCCCAGCTCTCCGGGTCCCGTGCCCACTGAGCAAACCCCACCAACTGCGGCGAGTTCAATAGGTCAAATGAACCCTTTGTTGGTTCCTTGGCTCCCTGCCGCATTAAGAGGCAGCTGGAGCTCGCCCTAGAAGCTTGTACACTCGGTGCACTGAGCAGGTTGTCCTGCTCCCGCCTGGGTTTCAGGGCTCCAGTGCCCCTTACGCTCCGGCCTCTTGCATTGGTTCCAGAGCCTGCGGGCACCAGCGAACCACAACGTTACCCGCTGGGTCGCCTCAGCTTGGCATGACACTGAGCTGCGTGCACCTCCATAGCCCGAGCTCCAGCTGCCTGTGCTAGCAGCACGGCTGCCCTGCTGTGCCAGACTACCAGCAACTCGCAGCCCGTTAGCAACTGCTGAACGTGCAGCCTCACTTTTCCTTTCTCTCTAACGAAGATCCGAAAATCCATTCGGTTTGGTTTGTTTGAGTTTTACTTAGAATTCACAAGTCAGGCAACAACGTTGGGATGAGTCAGACCGGATCTACACTGTCCCTGGACCTGCTTTGGCTGTGCGATACCTGCTGGCGAAGTACCGTCATTGCAATTTAAAATCATCAGGGGAACTAGCACACATTAATATCCTTTCATATAAATGGACTCAACTCATCTATAAAAAGACACAGGCTAACAGATTGGATATGAAACCAGAATCCATCCTTCTGCTGCATACAAGAAACACACCTCAACCTCAAAGACAGACATTGCCTCAGAGTACAGGGTTGAGTAAACATTTTCTGATCAAATGAACCCAAGAAACAAGCTGGTGTAGCTATCCTAATATCTAACAAAATAGACTTCAAACTAAAATCAATCAAAAGAGACAAAGAAAGATATTTCCTATTAGTCACAGGAAAAACCATCAAGAGGAAATCTCAATTCTGAACATCTATGCCCCAAATATAAAGTCATTCACATATGTAAAAGAAACATTACTAAAGCTTAAATCACACATCAAACCCCAAACACTAAAAGTGGGAGACTTTAACACTCCTTTCTCACCACCGGACAGGTCTGTCAGACAAAAAAGTAGCTTACAAATAGGGAACTAACAGATGTTTTGACTCAAATGGTCTTAACAGACATCGATACAGCATTCCATGCAAACATAAAAATACCTTCTTCTTAGCACCTCATGGAACCTTCTCATACCCAGTAACAAAGCAAACCTCAACAGAAACAAGAACACTGAAATAACCCCATGTATCTTATTAGATCACCAAGGCTTAAAGTTAGACTTCATCAACAACACTAATTCCAGAAAGCCCACAAACATGGAAATTGCACAATGAATCACCAATGGGTGGACCAAGGATGAAATAGAAAGAAATTAAAGGCTTCCTAAAATTCAATGAAAATGACTGTACAGAATACTCAAACTTATGACACCCAATAAAAGCAGTCTTAAAAGGAATGTTCATAGCACTAAATGACTACATAAAGACACTGAAAAAAATCCCACACTAGTGAGTTAACAGAACAAAACTCTAGAACAAAAAAGAAGCAAACTCACCCAGGAGAAATAGATGGCAGGAAATAATCAAATTGAAAGCTGAAATCAATAAAATATAAACAAAGCACAATACAAACAATCAATGAGACAAAGAGTTGGTCTTTGAGAAAATCAACAAAATAGATTTTATCCAAACTAACCAAAAGGCAGAGAGAGAGAATATCCAAATTAACAAAATCAAACATGAAAAGGAAGACATAACAACAGACATAGAGGAAATCCAGAGAATCATCAAGTAAAAACCTGTAATCCACAAAATTGGAAAACTTAAATAAAATGGACAATTTTCTGGATAAATATCACTTACAAAAATTAAATCAAGACCAGACAAGCTAATTAAATAGACCTATAACCACTAAAGAAATAGAAACAGTTATCAAAAGTCTCCCAACCAAAAAAAAAAAAAGCCCAGGACCAGATGATTTCAGTGCAGAATTTTACAAGATTTTCAAAAAAAAAAAAAAAAAACTAATACCAAATAATTCTCAAATTGTTCCAAATAATAGAAATAGGAGGAACATTACCAAACTCTTTTCATGAGGCTACAGTTATCTTGAAACCTAAATCACACAAAGATACTACTAAGAAAGAGATTTACAGGCCAATCGTACTCATGGAACATTGATGTCAAAATACTTAGTGAAATACTAGCAAACTGAATCTAAGAACACATCAGAAAAATCATCCATCTTGACCACATCAGCTTCATCCCAGAGATGCAGGGATGGTTCAGCATACAAAATATCTGTCAGTGTAATCCACCATATAAAAAGCTGAAAGAAAAAAAATTCATTTCATTAGATGCTGAAAAAGTCTTTGACAAAATTCAATACTCCTTCATTATAAAGGTCATGGAGAGAAGCAGGGATACAAGGAACATACCTAACCATAATAAAGGCAATATACAGCAAACCAACAGCCAACATCAATCTAAATGGAGAGAAACTCAAACAATCCCACTGAAATCAGGAACAAGACAAGGTTGTCCACTCTCTCCATATCTATTCAGTATAGTACTTGATGTTCTAGCTATAGCAATAAGACAACAAAATAAGGTCAAGTGGATGCAAATTTTAAAAGAAGAAGTCAAACTCTCACTATTTGCTGATGATATGATAGTTTATATAAGTGACGCCAAAAGTTCTATCAGGGAACTCCTCTAACTCATAAACACTTTCAGTAATGTAGCAGGATACAAGATTAACTCAAAAGTATCAGCAGCCCACCTTTATATAGATGATACATGGGTTGAGAAAGGAATCAGAGAAACAATACCCTTCCAATAGCCACAAATAGTATAAAATATCTCAGAGTGACTCTAACCAAACAAGTGAAAGACCTGTATGACAAGAACTTTAAATCTTTGAAGAAAGAAATTGAAGAAGACACCAGAAAATGGAAAGGCTCCCCATTTTCTGGGATAGGTACAATTAACATAGTGAAAATGACAATCTTACCAAAAACAATCTACAGATTCAATGCAATGCCCATTGAAATCCCGGCAAAATTCTTTACAGACCTTGAAATAACAGTACTCAACTTCATATGGAAAAACAAAACGCCCAGGATAGTCAAAACAGTTCTCTACAATACAGGAACTTCTGGAGGCACCACAATCCCTGATTTCAAACTCTATTACAGAACTACAGTAATGAAAATAGCCGGCTATTGGCATAAAAACTGGTGTAGAAGGGTCTTCTGTCTATGTGTTACTTTCATTGCTTAAATAAAGAGACTGCCTTGGCCATTTAATAGGGCAGAAAATTAGGTTGGTGGAGTAGACAGAACAGAATGTTGGGAGGAAGAAGGCAGTGTGGCAGTAGCCATGCTTCTCCTGCCTGAGATGGACCCTGGTTAGACTCATGCTGGTAAGACACAGTCAAGTGGCGATGGGTTAAACTAATATGGGAGAGTTAGCCAAGAAGAGGCTAGAAATAATGGGCCAGGTAGTAATTTAATTAATACAATTTGGTGTGGTTATTTCAGGTACAAACTAGCTGCGTGGTGGGGATGCAGCCCGCCGCTCCTCATTACAACAGAGTGGCTGCCCAACGTGGTCTACTAACTCCATGTAAAACCTGAGAGGGCTTAAAAATGAGAGAGAGAGAGAGAGAGAGAGAGAGAGAGAGAGAGAGAGAGAGAAAGAGAGAGATTAACACAGCTTTTTGCTGTTTGTGGGTGGCATGCCGCAGAGACAATATCCTGACTCAGCAGCCAAAAAAAAAAAAAAAAAAAAAAAGCCATGCCATTTTAGAATGAGGCTTCCTGGGCCCTGCTACCAGTGCAAACTCCCGGCTATGGAGCATTTGTGGGCCCACTCGGGGTCAGGAATAAAGTAGCTGAGACCATGCCCATGGCTTTTCATGACAATGAGACATGTCTGCTCCTGGCAGCACCAATCTATTTTAAGAAGAAGATGGGCATGGAAGAGGCTCCTTATGGAGTTGGTTAGCCATTTGGGCAAGAAACTGCTCTTGCCTGGACTGTTGCATAAACTGGACACAAAGAACCCACAGAGAGAGAACTGCTGAACTTGTCTAAAGGTGAGATGATCCTTTGGGGTTCCTGATTCATGAAAGAGTCTGCGAGACTTTCTGCAGGACACAAAAGAAAGTGACTGAACTGTTTTTGAATTTTCCTGCTTCATGGAAATGTCTGCTGGATACTACGGGCCTGTAGGCTGAAGATGGATGCCCCAACAGTACAGTAGAACTTTGGGTGACTGTCCAGGCAGTGAGATATCTCTGCCATTTCTAGAGTTTTGGAAGTTGCTTACTTCTCATTTACATAGGTAAAAACTCTCAGCCCATTGGTGCCACCTCTTACTACCTAGTTTTGAACCAAAAATTTGAAGACTGAAGGATCCCTTAAAGAAAGGGTTGCTTTGTTTTGTTTTTACCATTTTAGGTGTTATCTACAAGACCAGGTGTGTTCTGAAACTGCCAGCAGTAATACATAGCAGTTGGAAATGTATCTGCTTGATTTAGGGTCAAATACATCTATGGGAAAGAAAAAGCATATATTACTGACACTGACCTAAAGTGATTATAGCTGAGCAAGATGTATAACACAAAACAGGGCAAAAATTGAGGTGGTTAATAGTCCATAGTGAGAGGTGCTTATTGCATCTAGGTTTTCCAGATAATTGAGATACTATGGTGCCCAGGGTGTGATTGACTGGGTAAAGATTTTTAAAGTAAGGATTTGAGTACTGAAGTAAACATGGAATCTTTTTTCAAATTGGTTTCACCCATAGAGGCTAATAAATTAATTCTTTTTCTCTCCCTCTTCATCTGTTCCTCCACTTACAATTTAGTTTGGGATAGAAAAGAAATTTTCTGTCACTAGATAACCACACGTAGTCTGTGTCTGCCCCTGTGTTCGACTTATTTCTGTTCTTACTTGGTATAATTTATTTTCTCTAGCCCTCAAGATCATGATTTTCTTCAAAATGTCTAAAAAAAATCCCTTTTCTTTTCTGTATTCTTTTTCAGTTTATTAGACAATGAAGTGATCTGCTTACGGAAACATATATTTTTTATTATTGAACAAATGTGCTAGTTTGAAGAAAGTGCCCAGGGTACTCTAGACCACTTAACAGAACACTGTGGTTTTACA
>JABTXL010020108.1:639852-674823 GCA_025134845.1 Neodon shergylaensis | reverse complement strand
AAGAAGAAGAAGAAGAAGAAGAAGAAGAAGAAGAAGAAGAAGAAGAAGAAGAAGAAGAAGAAGAAAAGACATGGGAAAGACTTTGGAAAACCAACACTCCAAGACTAAAACAAAGGCTGTCTGAGAACAGATTTCTGGTTCTCCCAGGTAATCATAGGAGAGAAATGTTTCAATTATTTTGGTTTCATTTTCTTGAGATTCTAAATACATTTTTTCCCTAAAATTGCTGCATGTCATTGCATTTAGTTGTCTCTTACAAGATTCAAAATTATTTGATATTGCATGTGGACACATATTAATTAAAAGAAAATTTTGACTAATGATATAAATTATAGGATTAATCCTAACTGTAGATATGTTATAGTTTTAAAAATTACACACATAGGTTGCAAAATATACAGAATGCCTAGCCCTCCTGCTAAGATGAAATTGTGTTACATTGGTAGGAAATATTAAAACATTTAATGGGTGACAAAAACAGACAGTACAAAGACACGTGGGACGGGAAGGTTTGGGTCATCTCTTTAAACAATTCATTACAGATAGTAAAAACCCACCAGCTTTATCAAAATTCTTTATGTCTTTAAACTTCACCAACAGCAAACTCTCATTCAAGGGCTAGTCAAACCCAGGCATATCAAGCAGAAATTTGAAAGGAAGTTAAATCTTAGGCTCACTGAATTTAAATGGAAAAACCGTGAAGCACACTGCGGAGCCTGGTCGCCTTAGCAGACACCTGCTCTAAAACACAAAGCTTTGCTCCTATGCTGTTTGTCCACTAGGTGTCAGCCTCACCCAAGAAAATGCCAAGATGTCCGTGAAACCCTGTTCCCCCCTCTCACAAACTTGAAGTCATTCAGAATAATTAAATTTCAGAATCCAAACATATCAGACTTGTCTGGCCTGTTCAGACCTACTGAGAAAGAAACCGTGAACTAAGTCCCGGATATCTGCAATTTTCCAAGACTTTCGGGATGTTCTGGTATATACATAAACTGAACACCACTCAGAGAACTATTTTCTAGCTCCACCTGTGGAATTAAAAAAAATAGCTATTGTACTGTGTGGTAGGTAACTTCTGCCGTGGATAGTCATACATTCTCACTGGGGAGAGGATGTGTCCTCATATTGAAACACTGCCTGACACACAGGCCCACTTACTTCTTGAGTCTTCTCCAAGGGAAGTGTGGTAGAAGTAGGGGTGCCCGGCTCTGCTGGGCAAGTGACACTCCTTCTCTTCTTCATTATTGTTTTGTACCTGTGAACAAAATCCCCTCGTAACTCAGACAGAACTAATGGGAGATAGGAGCAAGGAAAGACCCAGGGTAGGAAGGAGTTACAAAGAAGGCTGAGGACTGAGTGTGTTCCAGAGGCATCCTTCTTGTGTTGTGTCAGACATCTGGTAGTCAGGTATTTTTTTTTTTCCGAGACAGGGTTTCTCTGTAGCTTTGGAGCCTGGCCTGGAACTAGCTCTTGTTGACCAGGCTGGTCTCAAACTCACAGAGATCTGCCTTCCTCTGCCTCCCGAGTGCTGGGATTAAAGGAGTGTGCCACCACCACCTGGCTCAGGTATGTATAACTACAGTCAATGAGTGGGAACAGGCGTTTGACTTTTGTTGTAAAAGATCACAGATTTTCTGCGTGACAAGGGTTTGAAAGCTTTTCTAAGTGATCATGACACTTGATGGCAGTGTCATCTGTACATTAAGGTCAAAGGGATGCTCATCTTTAGATGGTTCACAGGGGAAAGAATAGGCAGAAATAGATAGGGCAGTATCTGAAGCCTGAATATCCCCTCTCGAAGACTCTGGTTACCTAGACTCACAAAATGTGCTTGTCAAACGACCCTAAGTTGTTTGTATAGACCTGTATTGGTTTTGCTTGCAGTCTGTTCTCGCAAGAACCTCTCCACATCAGTATGTATCCGTAGGTCCATGTTATTACCAATCAATGGCTAATTGTGCAGGAAAGGCTTGTGCTAGCTGCATCATTTGCAGGATTGACAAAAGTATGTGAAAAATCCTTTATGGTTCCAACTATACCTAGATGTAGAAAGAAAAGGGTGCCAAGTGCGGGCTAGGAAAAAACTCCACCCACAGCTAAATGGATACAACTCCTGGGTTTGAAACCTGGATGTCTAGATCTTAATGGTTCCCTATGTATATAAAACACACATCTTATTAAATAATCTGTAGCTTTGTATATAGCTAGTATTCAATTTCACTTATATGAAAAACACTAAAAACCATCAGTGCATGCATGTTTCATGAGAAACTGAACCTCTTAAGAAACTATAGCTCTTTCTTTTTCTATGTTTATACTAGCACACATAACAAAAGTTTCTGAATATTCTCAAGTTGGGTTTATTTTGTCCAATAAGAATAAGATAATGGATTTGCTTTGCAAATCACTACCCCTTTATCTTCTGAGCAAAAATCCAGAGCTATTCACGTCCCACTTTTCCCTCACCTCCAGGACACTCACCTGCTCCAAGTCAGAAGCACTCCCAAGCTGCTGAGTTAGAGATTGGTGTAGCTCATGTCTGGCTTGGCTCTGCTTTTGTTTCGTCTGGATGATGGACAAGTCCAGTGATTTAATCTCCTTGTCCGAGGGAGGACTTTGGAATAGGCTCTTTCTCGCTTTGCTTTTCCTTTCCCATGAACTCTCATTCTCAGCCGAGTAGGGCTTCTCATTAATGGCCTGTAGACCCCACAGCTCTCTTCCTTGTATAGAGTCTGTATTGCATTGTGGGCCTGCTCTGTCCAGAGCATGAGCACAGCACTTGTCTCCCCGTGTTTCCTCTTTAGGGCAGAAAACACATGAAAAAGAAGAAGTGGACGGCTTTGTATTTTGTACTGGAAACACAGACTCTTCCTGAGGGACTTGTCCATTCCCAGAGCCTTGCTGGAGACCTAGCTTTTCTCCTTTCACTCTGTCCATCACTTCCCACACAACTTGGTCCAAGCTGTTCTTTTTGGGGTTGTTGTGAAATGGTGCCAGTCGATCTCGGGAACCTGTATACAGGCACATTTTAGAGATTGCTTTCCGCAGACGTTCTCTGGGTGAGTGGGGTTCAGGCTCTGTATCCAGAATCCTGATGGATGGCATGTCAGTTGGGTCACAAGGCCAGAACATGTTGGGTGGTGTGAACTTTTGGACGGGTGTCTTAGATACATAGGAGTAGAGACAGAAGAAAGCATCTGCAGTGACGGCCAGCGTTTGCACCTGCTTGAACCGGCCTGAATACAAGGAATGAAGATGGTGACTTGAGGGGCTCATCAGCAAATCACATGTTTAATATATTCATTCAAAACCCTCCCCAGAGCTCTAATTTCAGAGAGAGGTACCAGTTGATCCATCGGTGACCCTCCAATGTAGAATCAAGGCACCCAGAAACCCCTTTCTTGGCTTGAAGACTCCCAGTTGCCAGTAAAATAACCCCAACAATGAGATTTTAAAGTGGAATAAAGATGTGAGGGTTTTATGCTGATTTGATTCAACTGAAGGACAAAAGACCTAAGCAAAACATTAATGGCCCTAGGTTTCCTGAAGATTGTTTCTTCAAGAGAGAAAAAGCAGACACCAAAGTGCTCCATTTTTGGAAAAATATAAATGAGGATGGAACAAGGAGAGGACAAAGTTAACCAAGAGAAAAAGGGTGTGGAGCCATGTTACAAATGGAAGGAAGGTAAGGGAGAAGATCATGGATGGAGCTGAAGTCACACTCACTGGCCAGCATCAGGCAGGGATCCTCCATCTCAATCCTTTCCATCTGAGATTTCAGAAAGAGCTGAAAGTCAATGCCTTTGGCTTGTGAGGGGTTGGTGAAAAATCTTGCAGGGATACGAGAGGTATCTTTGTGGTCCTCATGGCCAAAGCCCAGACTGAAGAGGACGTCTTCTGCATCTTCTTGTACCTGGTCCAAAATCTCTGAGATGCTAAAGAGAGGTTTGGTAATAAGACAATTTGGAGATATTTGTGAATTCATAATATCAGTGTTGGTTTGAGTAAGAATAGCCCCCACAGGCTCATATATTTAAATACTTAATCACCAGGCAGTATTACTATCTGAAAAGATTAGAAGGATTAGGAGGTGTGGTCTTGGAGGAAGCATGTTAATGGGGGGTGGGGGCTTTGAGGTTTCAAAAGTCCAGGCCAGGTCTAGGATCTCTCTCTCAGCCTGTGGATCAGAATGTAGCTCTAGGTTACGAACCTAGCACCATGTATGCTGCCACACTTTTCCGTGACAATGGACAAAACTTCTGAAACTGTAAGCAAGCCCCCAATTAATGTTCTCTTTTATAAGAGTTGTGTTGGTCATGGTGTCTCTTCATGGCAATAGAATAGTGCCTAGGAAAATACTTAATAACATTATCAAGACTAACATTTCTTTCCTGGGCATTTCTCTATACTCTATCCTGGATATTTCTCTACTGAAAAGAGATTTTACTATTTGAACCTCATTTCTGTGTCTGTGAGGCATGGGGAGTATATCCCAGATATCTTTATAAAACTATCAGCATAGGGCTTTGAACTGTTTCTACAGCTGAAAATAAATGTAATAAATATGGAAATTCCTTGAAAATGAAGAGCAATATAGAGTCAAAGAAATATGCCTACATTGCTAACTTGTCAGTTCCCAGTTGCAGGCTGCCATATATCTAGCTTTTGTCAGGTGCTTTGCAGTTTTTCTGTCACTGTATTTGCCTTAGAAGTTGTGTGAGACAACTAAACAATTAGTGTGTAAAGAACATAGATCTTATAATAGTCTCATTTTGAACTTAGGTACATTCAATACTCGATTTAGAGAGGTGTCCCTCCTTCTGACGCTTTGTTCACTTATAGAAATGCTATTTCACAGAAGACTAAGTACTTCCCCTCCTCTCATCACATATATGCTCATTCTGGAACCATGTTGGATCTATTTGACACCTGTTTTCAATAACTATGTTTCAACAATGGAAGCAAGGTGTGTGGATTATTTGAAGTCCAGACTATCACTATTATTCTTTTCAGGAAAGATGGTAGAATTTTTTTTAAGTCAAAACCAGGACCATTTTGTTAATTATCAGCTGGATCATGAAGTCCCCAAACCTATTCTTGTATTTCTAGCCCCATGTTCTTTTTATCTCCACCATTGTAGGTTTCCTCATCTACGAGTTACTGACACAGATTTGCTTGATCTTTGCTCAAGAGCTGAGAGAACCACCTTGCTAAGCCAGCATAATCCCTAACTGAATTCTAAATATTTATCTTTATACCCACAAATAAGTACAGTCCTCATGCCTCATCAAGGAACTTCTCTTTGCAATAGATGGAGAACATTAAAGGCAAGCACAACCAATCAAATTACAGAGTTTTGGAACCCAGTTCCTACTGATGTATCTACAACACACTTCCTATACCTAAAGACTCAGAGTGGAGCAGAAAACATTTCAGAGTTAGAGGAGCATGGGATTTTTTGTGAGATTCTATCCCTTAGGAATGTCAAAAGTTCATGGCTGTCACCTTGACTTCATCTAGAATTAATTAAAGTCCGTAAATGGAGGGACATACCTGTGAAAAGGGTTTCTTTCTTTCTTTCTTTCTTTCTTTCTTTCTTTCTTTCTTTCTTTCTTTTTTTGCTTAATTTGAAGTGGGAACACCTACTTCTAATCTGGTTCTTTGAGGTAGAAGGACACACCTTTAATCCAGATCTTTTGAGCTGGGAAAACCCACCTCTAAACTGGGCCACACCTTCTGCTAGTATCCTAAATAAGCACAAGGAATAAGGAAACTTTTTCTCTTTGCCTGTCTGCTCTTGCCTCCCTAGCAAGCTCATTCCTTCAAAGCGTTACAGCATTGGGATTCCAGAATATACTAGAAGTCAGCTGAGATGTCCAAACTCCTGGACTGAAAAACTGCTTGATTCTTAGACTTTTCATTAATAGACAGCCTTTGTTGGATTAGCTGGACCACAGCCTGTAAGTTATTCTAATAAACACCCTTTCCTTAAAAAGGGAAATATTCGTATAGTTCTATTTCACTAGAAAACACTGACTAATTTAATATCTGAATCCTACTTCTATACTTTCCCATTTAATTGAGTTCCATGTATGTAGGATTAGTCCCCATGGAAGTAAAATATTAAGTCTAACTAAGTATTATGACTCAAATTAAAACTTAGTCCCGAAATTTTTGACACCCTCATTATATCCCACTAGTTCTTATCACTTTCTAACTTGTTTTAGATTTATTTGCATGTGTACCTTCTCCATTCTGTGGAATAATTGAGGCCCTCAAGACAAACTCAGCTTCATCTTTGCAAGTTCCATACAGTCAATGCCTGGACTGAACAAGACCTTGCATTGCTTCTATCAACAAATTAGTTGATTACATAATATACACTGTTTACTGAACACCTATTATACATCTAGGTACTCTGATAATATTGTTACTATACCTCTTGGAGTACAGGTTCGTTGGAAGAAGGTTCCTATGCATCATACACAACATCCATCTCTGAGATGACTATTCCTCTACACCCCTCCCTCATCATGGTACAAACATCATCATATTTCTTGACTGTACATAGACAATGCATCAAAGTTCCAGTATGCACACTCTCAGCTCATTCTCCACAGCCTTTCATCCCTCAACGAACTTAACCCTCCAAACTTTCCTACTTACCTTGAACTGGTTTTGTTGGTTCCACCAGTCATGCTGCTGGAAGCCAAACTACAGCCAAGATCAAGTAACTGACAAGGCCTGGGTGTCTGGAGGAATTTCCTGCAGAGATCAAAGTTGATGACATTCAGCTCTAAGTTCTAATCTATACCTGGCCTCAAGTTCCCCCTACTGGGTATACTTTTCCTATGCAGAGGACTGTGCCTTAATTGCTGCTTAGAAAGCCTTCCTCTTTGCCATGTATCTTTAGCTCTTTGCTTAAAATTTCTGATTCTGTACCTCCTCCAGTTTATTGTCTCCTTGGGATACACCAGTTAAATAGTCTAAACGTCATACTTACCTGGAGAAGAGGTTTCCATTGGTGGCCAGTAGTGTGGCTGGATAGGAACAGAAAGGTAAAAATAAGTTAAAAGGAAAATTAAAAATACCTGTGTTGTTTCTTAGGCCATACAATAGATCCATTCTTCACCTCTATTATTACTGCAGGCCAGCTCAGTGGTACAGAGTTTGGGAATCTCAGTATCATCTAACACAGCCTAAGAAGCGCAGTGGACATGTCAAACAAACACCTAGCCTGGAGTCTGAACTTACGATCTGTAACTGAGATCTAGTCAAGGAACTCTCTGACCTGAGCGTGGGGGTCACTCAAATTTTTAAGATCTTGTTCCTGCTTATCATATGGGTCTCTTACAAGTCTCTGGAGATACTGGAAAGAGACAGTTCTTCTATCTTTTATTTAAACCCTTATCCTCTGAAGCAAAATTTACCCCTTAAAACTACTTCTCAGCGATGGTGATATAGTTCAGTGATAGAACATTTGCCTAGCAGAATGAATCACTGGATCTGATACCCAATATAAAGAAGATGGAGTAGAAGAGGAGGAAGAAGCTCTCAAACTTCTTTGGCTCTTTGGACTTCAAACAAAAAAAGAAATCACAAAGGTAAATATATAGCAGATTTTATGGTACTTTGATATTGTCTCCTCAACCACCATAAAAAGACTGTCAGAAATCATAATAGGCAGGTGAAGAAATATTTCTAAATCTGGGACACTTTCTGTGTTTATCACATATCACAACAAACAAACAACAAGAAAACCAAACTATTCTTTCCATCCAGATAGAACCCAAGATGACCCTGATTCTTCATTAAGTTTCCCCTCCACCCTGGTCTTAAATCATACCACGTGATCCGTCTGCACTGATTCCAACCTCACACAGCTGTGCCACTCACCCTCCGCTCCAAGACTCAAGTCATCTTCAAAGCTAGTCCCATGGCTAGAGTACCCTGCCAAAAACATCACAGAAAAATTGCAGAAAATAAAGTCAGAACATAATACAAATACACACACACAAATGCACACTTGAACATGTTCAAGGACATGACTTTTATAACTACACAAACATGCTAAATATCTACATGTTCACAAATATTCTCCCAGCTTTATGTCAGCAATTACAGTTATGTTTTGATTAAGAATTATATACATTCATGTGTAATTTATCTGTGTACTTTGCCACACATAGTAACCATGTACACAATCTCCTGCCAAGTAGTTAACACATGGGTGTGTGTGACCACATTTAGGGACACACAAATATAAATTCACAAAGTTCACAAGGTTCTTCTCCAATAGTAGTAATCTATGAATATTAGAATCATTTCCTTTGTGGTAGCACTTCTTTTTGGACTTTCTAAACTGTTCTCTAACAAACAAATGGTATTTTTCAGAAACTAAAGACACTCATAATCTCAAGCATACACATAAACGTAGTTGTGTAAACACACACACACACACACACAGCTGCACAGCATCCAAAAAGAAAACAACAAGAGCAGCTCACCACTGCAGGTGGATTGCCCCGTTTCTTCAGAAAGTCCTTCCTCGGTGTCTCTAAAGCCAAAAGAAAAAAATTACATTTTCATGCCTTTCGTCAAATATCTCCCACATGTTCATATAATTTTTACAGTGAGAATCAGCACTATTGAATTTGCTTTTACAATGAAGACAATTAGGCTCTGACTACTTGACTGGCAGGTTCATAGAAGGAGTGATGAGGGCCTGAGATTGCCATATGTTGTATTTCCTAAACTTGCTACTGTTGTTAAGGCTGCATACCCTGAAATTGGTTTTGCAATGGTTCATCAGTCTTTATCAAAATAAGAAAAAAATACAGAAGCAAAACTGGGGAAATACGTTATTAGAATAGAGGTTTTTGATGCCATAATATCTATCACTTCCTAGTGATCTAATAGCTAGAATTTGACGATATCTGACATCCTAATTTTTATATAACATATACAAAGGTCATTTTTTCAGGTTCTTGTCAGTTCACCATATCTACCCACATCCCTTCACTTTCCTAGCACCCAAACTCCTATTTGAATATCACATCTTTCAGGAAACAGAAAAACTGCTTCCTGTTAGACAGTTTTAGGTTTTGTAATGATGCCTTATCAATCATTCACCATCTTGAAAAACAGAAATCAGCATAACAGATAGTAAGAAACAGCAGCAGTTTGACAAACAAAATAAATTCCCTTCCTCTGAAATTGGTAAGCAAAGTAATCTGTGTAAGAGCTGGGTACAATAAGGTGCCAAGCAAGTTTCAAAGGATGAAAAGCAACCAACATTCCTACACAGCTATGGTGCCTATGAACCACAACAAGGACCAGCATTACAGGATAACCCTAATAGTACAGTAGTGGCACACATATCTTAGCAGTATTCAATAGTTCTGTAATTGGACATGAGACTGCTCAACAAGAGGGAAATCATCTCTGGTACTGGAAACCTACCCAGAGCTAGTGAAGCTATGGATTGTGGAAAAAAAACTTACAATCATAGCTTTACTTAATCATCATAATCTCTACTTACACTATAATTATTTGTCCTTATATCCGTAAGTATAATCATCAAGTCTCATCAACAAAACTCTTGTTTGCAAATGATGGAGACTATTGCAGAAAACTGCAACCAATAAAGATGCAGAGTTTTGGATCCCAGTCCTAAGTAATATCACTAAACACAGCATCTACACCTAAGGATCAGGGATGGGACACAAAGATTGTAAGAGCCTGATGTGGGAGTGTCATATATCAATCTGTTGATTTCATTGGTTAAGTAATAAAGGAACTGCTTGGCCCTCATAGGTTAAAACATAGGTGGGAGGAGTAAACAGAATAGCATACTGGGAGGAAGAGGAAGTGAGGTCAGACTCGACAAGCTCTGCTCTCTGGAGCAGAGAAGCCATGCTCCAGTCTCCCGGACAGACATGCGATGAAGCTCCGACCCAGCATGGACGTAGGCTAGAATCTTCCCGGTAAGCGCACCTTGGGGTGCTTACACACATTATTAGAAATGGGCTAGTCCAGGTGCGAGAGTTAGCCCAGAAGAGGCTAGATAGAAATGGGCCAAGCAGTATTTAAATGAATACAGTTTGTGTGTTGTTATTTCGGGGCATAAGCTAAGCTAGCAGGCAGCTGGGGTGCTGGGGACTCAGCCCCAGCCGCCCTTATTTCAACAAGAGCCAGAGGAACAGGGAGCTTTCTGTAAGATTGTGTCTTCTATGACTGCCAGAAGCTACTCACATAAAGCTTCACCAACATGACTGGATTGAACAAGGACACTGATAGACATGCTAAAGTGGACAGAGGAAAGCCCATGAAACCTCAACCCTACATAAAGACCAACTAAGGAATGCTGAGAGTGGGAAGAATAGTTTTTCCTGGGAAGGAGCACAACAAATTGTCATCCAGTATCATGATCCAATATCCAAAGATTATCCCTGAAAATATACATACAAGTAATATTACAGATGAATCGTATTATATTTAAAAATATGTGTATATACTACATAAACATATTAATTACCCTTCAAGAACAAAAGTAAGCAAGTTTGCAGGCTTCTTTGTGGTATATAGTAAATTGTTTTCAAGAAAAGAGGTAATACTATCTTAAAGTCTCTGAACTCTTCATGGTTTTGAAGTCCCTGAGCCTTTCCTGCATTCTGCTACTAAGGAGGAATGGTCCACCTCCAACTCTTCCATTTTTTGCCACACCACGTAAAACTGCAATCAGAATGGGAAAAGCGAGTGGGTGGGGGCTGTCACTCATCCCTGGACTTCTAAAAAGAGGCCAATTTCCGTCTATTCTTAGCTCTATCCCAGACCTATCCTGGATTCTCAACCAGTTGAACTGTATCTCAGTTCTGAGTTACATTTGACTCACAGCCTAGATCACCAACTGATCCAAGACCTAAGTCTCTTCATCATGCCTGCACACCAAATTGATTCTCACTCTTTTCCTGTCTCTGAGTTCACAAGGACTGTGTCCACCATCACAGTCATCCACTAGCCACATCTTTGCTTGTGAGAACTTACCCACAGCCCTGCAGCCAGTCCTCAATCTTATTGATTGGATTTCCTAGAAAAAGCAGACACTGGTTATTGTGAAACTGAAAAAAAAAAAAAGCACGCCGACTCAAACAACTCAGGGCATTCAGCAAGCTGTCTTCACAAAAGCCACAAAATGGCTCTTTTTACCCATGGAGGGGAGATATGAAAGGGATGCATTCATATGTAAAGATGATGTATATGTCTCCTGCCTCTGCCTCTCTTCTATCTACCTCAGAAAATGGCAAGTTCCCAGTGTCCAGGCTACGATGCTTCTGCTTTCTTTTCCCAAAGATTGGCAATAGAGATGGTTCCTTTGCCAAAAAAAAAGAGAAAAGAAAAAAAGAAATGAAGAATGGTAGGGAGGGATACAGGAAGAAAGGAAGGAAGGAAATATCAGAAGAGGACAGCCCTAGGCTTTTGTTTTCTGACAAATAAAAAAGGGTGGGTTTATGTGTCCAAAAGTTTTTGTTTCAGACTACATTTCTGGTCTTTCTCTTTGTACTTCAGCTAATATGGGTATGTGAGAAAGAAACCACTGCTTCATTGAGCAAAGAATCTTCAGAGAGACTTCTCAACAGCCACACAGTTGCCAGAGTTGCAGCCTGAATCTGGGCATAGACTGTATGTAGTTGTGTTACACAAGCAAACTTAATTCCCAAACAAACCCTCTTCCTTTGACTCTCACAAAAGAGTCTCAGGATGGTGCGAATGTGTTCCTTCCTGTTTCCTAAACATATGCCTCCCTCTTCCTCACATAATTCATTTTTCATATTACACTACACCGCTCCCTTACACTCTTTGAAATGAGCCTCTGTCAGGTCCTACTTTAAACCGAGGCCACTTTCCAGCCTTTGCAGACTTCTGAAAGACACAGTGGATATCTGTGTGATGTCCAGCAGCTTCTTACCTTCCTGGAAAACATCATCCAGGCTGGAAGGCTCGGGATCTAGTGCATCCTGCAGGGCAGCTGCAGCCTCCTCTTCCAGGACCTGGGTTTGCCAGTTACGACTTTGTTGTAGCCATGCTCTTCGTTTCTCCCAGGATGTGGGGCTCAGCACTGATGCTTCCATGATCCTGGGCCACTTTCAGGCCTTTCCACCACACTGACCCCCTCCTGGAAGATGAAACACAAGGAAAATCTTTCAACCTCTATTCAGAATCCACTCCTATCAAGGTGACTCCTAATTTTCTGTCTGTACAAAGAGTCTGTTCTATTTGCCTAATTGGGAAAGAAATTATGCATAGCCATTTGCTGTTTCAACCCATCCACTACCACCACCAAAAAAAAGGAATGGCCTGAAAAATCTAAGTACCAGGTCAAGGCTTTCAAGTCAGTGAGTCTAAAAGCTTCAAACACCACAGGAGTTTGAGGCCACTGAGGAAACTTTTTCGACTTACGGTATCTTTATTTCTCATGGTAACTGAAACACTTTTCTTAAGGCATGTTTGTTAGCTCATACCTGTAGCTCTAGAACCCAGAAGGCTGAGGCAGATGAATCTAAGCTACAGCTCAACATCTCCCTGTTTCAAGACATCTCCCTGTTAAATTCTATTTAAAAATTGTTTTCTTTATTTTTAAATTTTTGCTTCTTAAAATCTACCATTGCAACTAAAATATTTGAGGGACTGAGGAGTTGCCCTAGTCAGTTAAGTGCCTAACACACAAACATGAGGACCTGAATTCCTATCCCCAGCACCCACATATAAACCGAGTACAGGGGTAGATCTATAATCCTAGCTGTGGATACAACTGGTAGGATCATTCCCTGAAGTTTGCTTGTTGGGTAGACAACCTAGTCAAATCAGTTAGCTTTAAGTTCCGTGAGAAACCCTATTGAAGATGGATTCTATAAAGTAATCCCATACTAGCTCAGAATTGAGTATAATAAAGGGTTCTTCATTCAGGAGTAGTCTCACAGATCATGGTCCTCTGCACGAATGGGGAACAGAAACCAAATCTAGCAGCTGAGAGGGAGCATGCAAGCTTTATGGCTGCATTTATAGTATAAGAGACCATGACTGGACTGGTGTCTTAAAGTCTATTGGCTGAAGGAGTTCCCACAGCATACTCCCATTTTGTCTAAATAAGAGAATTTTAAGCCCAATAAGAATTATATACAATAAGAACAAATATAAAGTATAAGCATTAGAATTACAACCAATATAAACAATATCAAGCAACAAACATATGCTAAATGTTTCAATAATTACCCTGTCCTAAGGAGTCTAAGTCTTGTAGTAGAAATGGCTTGGCAAAGTCATGAGAGAAAAATAACTATGGCTATCTAGTCCTCAACCCCATCAAAAACATGAGAGGAAATAATATTACTTGAGTAAACAGGAAGTGCAATCAAGCAACTTCCGAAATGTGCAGCAAATGACAGAGACAACTGGCTACCTAAAGTCTCATTTGCAATGTTGGAACAACCAACTTTGACTAAGGCCTAGAGTAAGCGAAAGATAATTTTCAGAGGCAGGAAAATTTTCATAACCATCTTAGTCTGCCTTGGTAAGGTTTGGAAGTCTTTCTTCTTGTATCCTGCTTGTCCTGTTCAGACATCATATGCTTTGTCAGTGGTCAAGGCACTGGCAGTTCCTTGCCCAAAGGGCAGTTTTGCCAAGAAGAAAACAAGATCCAAGTGGAGCATCTTAGAGGCCCAACATTCTCTCAGGTACAGATTGGTGCTGCCAGGAGCAATCATGTCTCATGTCAACAGAACCCTAAGTTTTTTAAAATGCCTTATTCTTTGAAATTGTTAAAGATTACCTATCTATGTTGAATATAATCTTTATATATCTAAAGAATTTGATTAGTCTAATTATATATGTGACAAACATGTATGACTATTGACATGTAATTATTAATACTTCTATAGCTTAAAATGTAAGGCCTCATATTAGAATATTAAATAATCTTTAAGGAACTGTGCAGCAAATGAGGACAATGACCTTGAAATGCAAATGATGTATAAGTATCTTGATCAGAGGTAGAAATGTATACTAAAATGTGATAAATATATCCTAAAACTGTATCAATGTACAAAATGTCTTAAGTAGATATATAAACATGTATGCATATAATATGAACAAAAGAACTTTGCTTAGATGTACAATTACTGTGAACAGAAATAGGAGCATATTCAATATAACAAACATAATTTGAATTTGTATCAATATGCAAGAATCTATACAAATATAAATGGTCTACAAATAATAGCTCACAAGTATTTATTCTATAACACCCTATTATTATTAGTGTGAATACACTCACACTAATCTACTTATTAACCCATACAATTTCTCCCCTTTTTTTCAAAGAAGATCCCTGAGCCTAAATAATTTCCACCCCAACCCCCAACCCTATACCAGTTATAATCAACCCATAATTGATGTCCCTAACCCTGAGGACAAACTTTGTTGGGAAAGGGGAGGTTGTATTCTAGAATTGCTTCCAGCTGTCATGGAGGCAATATTCTTTCTATGGGATTTTGTAAAACTAAAATGATAGTTAAGTTTCAAGATTACTTTCTGGAATAATTGCAAATAGTCTCTGAATATTTGGTATGTTTTTTCTGAAGTTCTTATTTGAAGTTCTGGCCAGAACATTGTAAGAAGGTGCACCATTTCAGCTAGCCAAGTGGGAATCATTTTGAGCAGCTGGCACCCAAAAATTGATCTTAAAGTAGTGCTAACAATGTCATGACATCATACCAATGAGGTAGAATAATTGTTCTGGGGATTCATCTTCTTCTTGGAAACTTCAGAGATTACTGCAGAAAAATTTATTGTTCATTATGGAAAACTTAAACATTAATCATATAGAAATACATTCAATAAAAAAAAATTCTGGTTGAGTCTTCAATATGGTGAACATCTAGTTTCTCCTGGACCAGCTGTTCTAAAGTCTGCAGTTTTTCTTCTGTTAAAAGCTATTGTTTAACGTGAGCACAGGAGACCACTTCCTATGTATAACCCCAGCAGCACACAGACAGTAAGGGCCTCATTGAATAAATGGGACCTCCTGAGACTGAGAAGCTTCTGTAAAGCAAAGGACACTGTCGCTAAGACAGAAAGGCAACCCACTGACTGGGAGAAGATCTTCACCAACCCCGCAACTGACAAAGGTCTGATCTCCAAAATATATAAAGAACTCAAGAAACTAGACCGTAAAAGGCTAATCAACCCAATTATAAAATGGGGCACTGAGCTGAACAGAGATCTCTCAACAGAAGAAGTTCAAATGGCCAAAAGACACTTAAGGTCATGCTCAACTTCCTTAGCGATCAGGGAAATGCAAATCAAGACAACTTTAAGATACCATCTTACACCTGTTAGAATGGCTAAAATCAAAAACACCAATGATAGCCTTTGCTGGAGAGGTTGTGGAGAAAGGGGTACACTCATCCATTGCTGGTGGGAATGCAAACTTGTGCAACCACTCTGGAAAGCAGTGTGGAGGTTTCTCAGGAAATTCGGGATCAACCTACCCCTGGACCCAGCAATAGCACTCTTGGGAATATACCCAAGAGAGGCCTTATCATACAACAAAAGTATATGCTCTACTATGTTCATAGCAGCATTGTTTGTAATAGCCAGAACCTGGAAACAACCTAGATGCCCTTCAATTGAAGAATGGATGAAGAAAGTATGGAATATATACATATTAGAGTACTACTCAGCAGTAAAAAACAAGGACTTCTTGAAGTTTGCAGGCAAATGGATGGAAATAGAAAACACTATCCTGAGTGAGGTAAGCCAGACCCAAAAAGAGGAACATGGGATGTACTCACTCATATTTGGTTTCTAGCCATAAACAAAGGCATTGAGCCTATAATTAGTGATCCTAGAGAAGCTAAATAAGGAGAACCCAAAGAAAAACATATAGGCATCCTCCTGAATATTAACCTTCATCAGGCGATGAAAGGAGACAGAGACAGAGACCCACATTGGAGCACCAGACTGAAATCTCAAGGTCCAAAGCAGGAGCAGAAGGAGAGAGAGCAGGAGCAAGGAACTCAGGACCGCGAGGGATGCACCCACACACTGAGACAATGGGGATGTTCTATCGGGAACTCACCAAGGCCAGCTGGCCTGGGTCTGAAAAAGCCTGGGATAAAACCGGACTCGCTGAACATAGCGGACAATGAGGACTACTGAGACCTCAAGAACAATGGCAATGGGTTTTTGATCCTACTGCACGTACTGGCTTTGTGGGAGCCTAGGCAGTTTGGATGCTTACCTTACTAGACCTGGATGGAGGTGGGTGGTCCTTGGACTTCCCACAGGGCGGGGAACCCTGATTGCTCTTTGAGCTGACGAGGGAGGAGGATTTGATTGGGGGAGGGGGAGGGAAATGGGAGGCGGTGGCGGGGAAGAGACAGAAATCTTTAATAAATAAATAAATAAATAAATAAATTTAAAAAAATGAAAAAAAAAGATGGAGACTGATGGAGGTGAACACCTGACCTTGACTTCTGGCCTCCACATGCCTGTGTGTACATGCGCATGTGAAAATACCCACTCACACCCATTGCTACCAACACCGCACACCAATCATTTCAGGATAGAAGATGTAAAGGAACCAACCTTACCAAATATGGTTCATTGGTGTGGGACCTAAATAGAAATTAATTTTCCCTAATCTTTGTCATATTTGGGTTTATAATGAACTGTTCACAAAGTAGTAAATGTAACTATTGTAAGAATGGGTAGCAATATTGGGAAACAGAAATAAATAGAAGGATCTGGTTGATGGTAACAAGATTAAAATATACTGCTGGCAGATAAAAAAACTAAGTACCCTTTCTGGAAATTTGGAGGAAGTGGCAAATGATATTAGATAAACACAGCAGGTGTGAGTATACTACAGAGAAATGACAGATGGGGCCGGAGATAGCAAGGTGAAGCTTTGGAGGCTTTTGGAGGAGCCTGTCTAATATAGAGATAGGGATGAAAATGGTTATTCAAAATGTTCCAGTCACAAGAGTCATCAGACAAAAACGCATTCCCACAATATAAAGAAACATGGTGAGGGCAAAGAGCACAGCCAGGAGTCAGGTCAGAACGCCTGCCACACAAGCTTGACAACCTGAGTTCAATCCCTGCAATCTCAGGTAGAAGGGAGAGAGCTGACTCTTGAAGGTTGCCCTCTGACTTCCCTACCCATACACCATACACAAACAACACATAACAATGATAATGGAAATGATAATAAAAAGTAAAAGCTTAAAAAATAAGCAGCCATTTGCATTCATGCCATTTCACCAATCAGTGTCTAGCAACCAGCATGTGTACTTGTGTTATATTCAAGAAGAGAGTATGTGCCATGTCTGTGTTAGCAGGACCATCCTTTGTACAACCTCCCTGGAGCCCAACAACAGGACATGGTGTGGTGTTTTTCCAATAGAGGTAACTCAGCAAACCCTTCACCTCCTGAAGAGCAAGATTCATACTTTTGCTGGGAAGTTGCACTCACCTAGTACATGTCACTGAAGAGGTACAGACCAACTTCCCTTCTCTATAGCCTCAGATCTTCCGTGTGTGTGTGTGTTACCTGCCTTGTAGTGAGGAGAAGCTATGGGGCTTTAGTTAATACAGCATAAGGGCATAAGGGCAACTCAAGTCTGATTAAGGTTTAAAGCTTAAACTAGCAAATTATCCTATCTTTAGAAAATTATTTTCCACTCTACATTTTCATTTCCTACTCAAAAAAACTCTGAACTCTACAATCTTCCTTGATGTTGAATCTGTTATAACATTGACTGTACTGTGTCCAATGTGAAGACAGAAGCCGGCATGTCTCTTTTCTCCCATTTTCCCACTAACTCAAGAAAGTGCCACACAGGGTCTATTCTTGCCTGAATTCCCACAAAGCTCCCCCCTCCCCCATTGCTTTTTGTCCTTCTACTTCTCTTGATGTTTCTCTAGAATTGTTTTCCTTGAATTATTTACCATAGCCCACCAGGAGGTCTGGAATCTAACTACAACCAAATAGAGCAAGAGAGGATGTTCTTTGTTCTGTGAAGGGTATAGAAAAGGCAGAATTTACAGAAGTCAGGATGAAATCACATCTGTGGCTTAAGAACACAGGATTGTTTAAGAACTCTGAACGTCTGTCTGTCTTCCAATAAAATACCATCAAGAGCAATGACTACAGCAGTATTGAAAATTGAGAAAGTGTCATTATTGCTGAACTGAGAACATTACCAGCATCTTGCTAGTCCTACATTGCCAGTCCACTTTCTAGAAGAGGCAGCTGGAGTTTCACAATGCACTGACATGGTAAATCAAAGAAGTGGGTATTAGTAATAACTGATTTGTGTAGATCATATATATACATATGATCTACACAAATCAGTTATTATATATATATATATGTATATATATTATATATACATATGTCCTATAAATTACTTCACTTAATCCTGACCAACACCTTAGAGCTAATCATTAGCATCGGAAGCTCAGAGAGAATGCCCCATTCACAGATGGGTATTTGGGACCTTAAAGGGCTTGGATTTAAGGTCACATTGGTCTGATTACATGCTGGAAAGTCTTTCCACAAATACTGAAATAATAAAGTAGCGTATTGTCATTCAAGTATCATCAGATAATATAATCTGGGATGAAGGAAAGTAGAGACATTTTAGTAAATTCTCCACTTGACACGCTGTTCAGATTTCTATTTTACGATCTAGTACAGGAGAAATAGCATAAACCCAACACATTCTGTACTTAGCTTTGTGATAATCACAGCAAAAGTATTGCTTTGTTTGTGCTACCAGCATGGTTTTCTTCCTGACTCCATCTTGGTGATTGATCTTGAAGCATACAACCCTCCCTTGGGCTTTCAGGGCAGTTTTCCAACAAGGTCCAATTCAGGATTACATGAAAGAATTCTTCATTGTTTCCTCTATCATTCTCTGAAATAGTCTCTAACAAAATTTGGGATACACTGAATTGCTAGGCTGGCCAAACAGTGAGTCTTTGGGAGTCTTTTGTCCCTGCTACTTCAACATTGATAACAGATGTGCACCACCACCTCCAAATTTTTACATGAGTACTGAGGATCTGAGTTCAGGTTCTCATGAAGTGTTACCCATTAAACCATCTCTCTAACCAAGACTACCTATCCCTACCTGATCAGAGGAATCAGAGAGAAATCTAATCCTTGTCACTCATTTTAGAGTAGAGAACACTAGACAGACATAAGGAGGACTAAGGAGAGACGAAGGAGGAAGGGAGGGAAGGAAGGAGAGAGGGACAGAGGAAGGATAGGAGGGAAAAAGGGAGGATCGAAAATAGGACTCACAAGTTTGTATCCCAAATGTGTTCTCTCTTCTTTTTTTTCTACACAGCCTTCTTCCTGTCACTCTTGGTTCTGGATGAGTCTTCAGTAGGCCTCCTTCTACAGACACAAACTAGGAAGGTTTTTCTTCTCTGTTTGTATGTTACTTATGCCCCATGTAGTACCTGTGAATTTGGACTGAAAGCGAGATCAAGCATAAGAAAAGAGAAAAAAAGGAAATAGAGTTTCCATGATGTGGCCCAACAGAATTTCTGCATCCATAGCCCAGGCATAGTCTCAGTGATTCAGAAGACTGGGGGAAATCCCAGAGCAGGCAGCATTTCTCTATGAACAGAGCAAACTTTACCTCAAGCCAGGCTGACCTTCCTCAACCCTAAATACCCAGAACTTACAATAGACCATCATTTTTTCCTAGATCAGTGATAGCCATCTTCCTAGTTTCTGTTTCTCAATATGCCACTAGGAAGATCATCGGATCAAAACTTACCCTTATGGTGTAGGAGCATCCTGAAACATTTATGGCCTAAGGGAGCACTTCAATCTCTGTTTCTGGGGGTGGAAAAATAGGGTGTTATTCATGAAATAGTAAAAGGAGAAAATGTCACCTACTCAGTGTAAGTCCTTGGCCTTTCCTTTCTCATGCCCTTCTTTCCACAAACTAACTTAGCTGAATACTGAAAGCAAACTATCCAAGTTCTTTCCCTCTCGTTCCCTTTCTTCTTCCTTCCGCATTCAGATGTGAGTGAGTTTTGTGTATGACCATGGGAAATATTAAAATCATATAATTGGAGCAAGTCATCCTGTACTGTTGATGTGTGAGAGATGCCATTTAAAAAAAATCTGGGTAAGCTAAAACATATCATGATTAAGAAATAGCAACTCGCCCTGACTTGACATGGCTTCATACAGACATGTTTAGGATGAGTGAAGAGACTTCTTGACCACCGAGTGATCCCTTTGCATTGATAGCATTGATTCAAAGTCTTGTTTTCATGGTCATAAAGTTATTTCACTCCTGTTCTCATCTTTCCCCTTTTTATTACACGGTAGATACACATAATCTTCTCATCCTTCAGTTTATCTGACAAACTTCTCTTCTCAGCCTAAATCTGCGTTTTAGGCTTTCTCACTGGGCCTGGGCATGGTCTGGGCACAGTGCTGTGTGTTTGTGGTTCGTCACTTTCCTTGACCCCTAAGTGGAATTCAGGAGAGCTACTGGTCTGCAGGTAGAAAGAAATGCCTTTATCTTTACCCTTGCTGTCACTACGGGTGAAGAATCAAACTTTCTCTTTATCATCTGATTAGAATCTGAATCCCAGACCTAAAAGGATTGTGCTGGTTCTCCACAGCCACTATATAATGCTTCATCCTAGAAAAATATTTTAACTTTCAGAGGGTAAAAGGAGTTACAAGAAAATTATTAATATGATTATAAATAGCCCCTAAACGACCTGGGTGCTTGTAAATAAATCACGTATTGATTCTGTTTCTATCCCTCCTACTATGGCTTCATCTTGCTGTCAGTGATCTTGCCTCAGTAGCAGTCAACCAATAAACCTGGCCTCTCCTCTTTTCACCATGGTTTCATGCATAGGAGAACACAGATCTGTGGCTCTCACCACTCTGGCTGAATATCTGCTGAATTGAAAATTCGAGCACACAATTTTCAAGCTTCCAAACACTAATTCCCCCTGAAATGCATAAAACCTCCCATTAAGGATATTTATGAGCTACAAGTCACAAGTATGTCCTTGGTCATTGCTTCTAAATGATTATTATCTTATTAAACCATGTCTACAGTACACCTTTATCATGATGAGGCTCTGCCCTAAATCGCCACCTCGTCTCTTCCATCCACTGATGACCTTAGTAGTACACAGGGCTGAGGGAAAAGCCTGGTGTGAATTATATTTCCATGCCTCCTCCCTTCCCAGGGTACAGATGGGTGGTTACCCTGAAACAAAGGGTCTTGGCAACTTCAGCCCCGTTATTATGTAGATCACTGAGAGGTGAACATATCTAGAATGAGATATGGAGAAAAATTTAGTCTTCATAAAATATGAACCGTGGGCCTCTAGTAAATCTGGCCTGTCACTGTCCAGCCATGTAAATTCTCCTACATAATAACTTCCACACACACACCATTGCATTTTTTCCTCCACCTCTTCCCTGAAGATTCTAAAGAAAAAGATCCAGATTTAGGTATTCCTAAATTCAGAGATATGGGCTCTAGAACGGGACCTGCCATTCAGAAATTGTTGTTCTGAAATTGTTCTCCTTCAGAACTTTTCATAGTTGGAAATCGAATGAAGTGAGCCCACATGTGAGTTCCGCAAGATGCTAAGAAGAGCTCTCATGGAAAAAAAATGAAATTTTGTAAATAGCAATTCAGCTCATCAAGTGAGACCATGATTCATGACCCTAGAACAATCTCATCTGGTTATCAGGAGGGAAAGTGAGGCATCCTTATTCAGTAAGGCCAATGATAAAGCGTAGAGTCGAAGTCAGGGATGGGAGGTTGTCTCTTGACACATCTCTTTCCTTGGAAGCAAGAATTTTTTTCCTACCCATGTCCTTCTCTCTATTACTACCAGCCCCACCCTGAAACCAAGGTAAAAGCTACACTTACCAGAGGTAAGAAAGTTCTCCAAATGGGCCTGAGCCCTTCTCAGACGTGGTGACAGAGGGGAGGACGGTGAGGCTGTCTCATATCGAAGACGGTGACTTTCTCTCTGTTCTCATTCAACTGTCAGCTCAAAAGGGGAAGCGGATGTGAGCAAACACACACACACATCTGCACATGCATCTGCACTGTCCCCGCCTCCTCACTACCCACATCCTCTGCTTTAGCGTAGGAGACTGAAGAACAAAGTATCTATTACCTGTAAGCTCATAGGTAAGGAACTCATCCTCTGAGAGGACTGCTGTTGTGTTTACCATTCTTGAGGATGATGGGAATCTGGGAAAGTCACACTTCAATTACTTAGAAGTAAAATCCACCCCTGTAGTCAAAGGGAAAAACGAGACTTGTCTCTCCATAAAAATCTATTCACAGTTATCCCAGAGAAGAGGACTTCTCCCTACCTGGGATTTTCATAACTTTCACTTTCAGGTAAATTCCCAGAAGCTTCCTCTTAAATACTATCAGTGAAAGCAATTTTTATGTATTCTTTTTCAATTTTTATTGCATTTATTTGTATTTGTGTATGCATACATGCATTGTGTGTGTGTACATACCCATGTCACAGCATGCATGCTATGGCTAGAGGACAGTTTGAAGGAGTGGGTCTACTCCTTCTGCCATGTCGATCCTGGCGTTTGAACTCAGGTCATCAGGTTTAGCAGGTGTCTTCACTCACTGGCCACAGGTTTATTACTGAACACTTTGCTTATTATGCTTAAACCAGTTCAGTTTTCCTTATCCTGGGAAATGACGACCTTTTTTAAAGAGTTGGACTTTCAAAGTCTATTACACCCTCGAGCTGGCTTCAGTTTGCTGTCTCCCAGTTTCATGGAGCCTTACTAAACTCTTGAAGAGTTTCCCTCTTTCATTTTCGTCCCAGGTAGCATTTAGCACCACTGACCATGCCTCCACCATTGCTCCAGCCTCTCTTGTTGGGCTTTTTCTTTGTGTCTTTGACTCTGTTCAGTCTAGATATCTGCTACATCTCTCTCCTGATTTTATTCTTTCTTTGTAACATTATTTACTATCTTAGTTGCCTTTTTCCTGTCACTATGATAAAAGGATTTTATCAAAGCACTTTAAGGAAAGAACTGATGTCCATCACAGTAGAAAAGTCACAGGAAAAGCTTGATGCAGCTGGTGACATTGCATCTACAGTCAAGAAAGAGAGAGCCACAAATGCTTGTGCTCAACTCACCTTTTTCTTTTTATACAGTCCAGGATCCCAGTCCAGGGGATGGTGCCACACACAGTGGGTGGGTCTTCCAACCTCAAAAACTTATCAAGGTAATCCCCCATGGCATGGCCAGAGGCTCTTCTCCTAGGTGACTCCAAGTCTCATTAAACTGACAATTGAAATTAAGTATTACGCTTATTTATAAATACTTATCGCAATAATCATTTTACAAAGCGCTCCTCTCATTTGCTAAATCTAACTCCTTCCACATGTATATTCTCTTTTAATTTTAGGATTGTAGTGTGTTGGGTTTCATTTTCACCATGGTTCCAAATTCCATTTCAAGCCCCATTGGAGAACCCTCTGAAACAAGTTAAGCACAGTATGGTAGGGAAAAGTCCAAGTGAAGTTTTTACTTAAAAAATTAAGTTCTGGGGACATGATTTTCTTTTCACCTTTTATTTCCTTATTCTTTGAAAATGTCATGTATTTATTCACTGTATCTGAGTCACATCCATCCTTCATCTCCCACCCTCCAACTCCTTACAGGGCCACGCCATAGCATCAACCTTCCAACTTCATATTCTCCTTTTATCCTTTACTTTCAGATCACTAACTTCAAGTAGTGCCACACCCCTAAAGAAAAGCGGCTCTCTCTTTCATTGATCAGAGACTGCTAAATAGTTCTTCATGCTGGATTTTTTTTTTTTTTTGGTTTTTCGAGACAGGGTTTCTCTGTGGCCTTGGAGCCTGTCCTGGAACTAGCTCTGTAGACCAGGCTGGACTCGAACTCACAGAGATCCGCCTGCCTCTGCCTCCCGAGTGCTGGGATTAAAGGCGTGTGCCACCACCATCCGGCTCATGCTGGAATTTTTATCTGGTTTGGTCTTGTCTATGGATCTTGAATGGGCAATCATTGCTGTACTGGGTTCATGAGTTTAAGAGTCCAGGAAACAGTATTTCATGCCTCACTGCCACATCCTCTAGTTCTTACATTCCTTACCTCTTTGATGAAGTCCCTGAGCTTTGGCGTGGAGTTGACGCAGATGTCCCATTTACAATTGAGCATTTGCAGTCCATTCATCTCGGCACTCTTTACAGTAACGTATCCTTCATTAACTGCTACCAATTGAGAAGCTCAGTGACCAAAGTTGTGAGTAGCAGCACCAACCTACAAATAGGAAACGTTTGATAACTTAGTCATTTAGACAGACAGCATCACCCAAAATTCTCCCATAAGGCCAATGACTTACCTAGGCTGTGAGTTTTGTCCATGTTTGCAGTATCATGCATACATTTCCTCCTGTGAAGAAGACTATCTAGGAACAATTGATTAATTCCATAGTCTTGCCACTATTGCACCAAATGAACACATCTGACAGCCAGGTCAATATTGTATAATGCAGGGACCATGCCGGATAAGACCATTAATGCCTTATTTTCCTCCCATCAGCCTTCATAGAACCTTCCAGAATTATGAAAGCCAGCATCAGTGAGATTCTGTCCATTTGATTGAGTTTTCTGTGTCTTGCCACTAAAGTGTGTGGTGTCTTCAGCAATAGAACCTTACTGTATTGTTTCAGTGGATAACTAAGAACAAAGGCAATTGTGTATATTGT
The DNA here is from genome assembly GCA_025134845.1 of Neodon shergylaensis. Lineage (NCBI taxonomy): Eukaryota > Metazoa > Chordata > Mammalia > Rodentia > Cricetidae > Neodon > Neodon shergylaensis. The sequence continues at coordinate 649,972 of JABTXL010020108.1, read as the reverse complement.
TTTTGGTACTGCTGGGGGCCTGCTGATCAATAAATCATATGGGAGTAAAATTTTAATATTTTTACATTTATTTATTTATTTAGCACGTGAATGTGTGCGTGTACGTGTGTGTGTACACATATGCTATGACTCACATGTGGGAGTCAGTTTTCTCCTTCCAGCATGTGAGTTCTGAGGACCAAACTCAAGGCATGCCTGGCCCAAGCATCTTTTCTTACTGAGCCACCTCACTGGATCTCTTGCATATTATTTTATTAAATATACTACAAGGAAATGATAATTGTACTTTCTGTCTCTCGTCTCTTTAAACCTTCACCCTATCTCATTCTTTTATAGCCAGATATGAAAATGTCGAACAAATTACAAGATAGATGTTAAGTATACACAAAAGATAAAATTCTAAATCTACTACAATTCCAGCATTTCCTGTTCTTCATTAATAGTTTTTCATCTACAAATTATCTGTAAAAATTGAGGAATTCTCAAATTTAATTTAAACTTTTTAAGTTTATAGAATTCATTATTTTCTTTAACTGTTGCATTTTACATGTTTTGGGTAGGAAGATTAGCTATGTCAACTAGAAATGTGGAAACATAAGAGGAAATTTTAGCTTTTACAGAATTAGGATATTGATATTGGCATTTGGTGTCTGAAAAGCAAAGATACCTTTGAAAGCATGTACTTTTTCAGGATAAGAAATAATTATCTTGGCCAAAAAGCCAACATTTTGTGAACACTGATCATATAGTTTTGTGTTAGAAGAACAGCCTTTGGAGTGACAGTCCAGCTCTTCATGACTCTGCAGTCATGGGCATGCTAACATCTGTAGGCCTCAGTTTTCCTGGCCACAAAATGGGATGATGATCCTGAAGAAACAGTTTCAAAGGTAGAGGGATGGGGCCATCTAGAATGGCCAGTTATGCCCATCTCAAAGAATCAGTTATCACAGCTATTCTTAATGTTTCAATAGATAAACTGTTTTCAATTTATTCAGCTATATTTCATTAAACCCTTTTAACAAGTAATTTCTAGGGATATTGGTTAATAAAAAAGAAAATTATTATTTGACCTTTTCTTTTTAAAGAAAAAATGCTTTGCTCTTCTACAAGCAATTACTGAAACATGAAGATAAAGACTGCTTTCTGCAGGGTTTCTCCGTGCTTGTCTTCTGACTCATTAGGCCTCTGCTCTCTCAGATACCCAGCCCCCTTATCTTTCATCTTCCCTCTGACTATATTTAACACCACAGACTTCACCGATCATGTTTTTCACAGAGCTCATGAAAGTATAGTCACTTGACATTTATGAAGTTGATGCCATTCAAGATGTCAGCATTTTAAAAATATTTTAGTTTATTTTTTCTTTGTTTATAAACAAAAACTCTTATAGTAACTGAAATAATAAAGTATGTATCATTTGTATGTATGCTGCATCTTATGACCAATTTGTCATTCCAAGATGGCTTTCTTTATTCTTTATAGAATTAGGTAAAAGCACAGAGTTGGATTAAGATACACCTGATTTCAATATGAGTATATGCCAATTACTTGATTTTATTTGATATCAGTGTCCTCTTCTGACAAAGTAAAATAATCCATGAAGATTCTCTTGACTTTAAAATATATAGCATCTACACCATATTTTAAAATTATTTAATACCTATATTGTGGTTTGTTATGGAGAATTAAGATATTAAAATATTTGGCAAAACATATAAATGTAACAGAAAATGTTTTCAAGACTCTTGTCCACTTAAGCCAAATATACACCACTTTTGAATAATATCCGTAGGCAGTAACATTCGAACCATTCTGAGCTCTGATGTGCCCATCAGACAGATGGGTGGGACCAGGCACAAGTCTGAGGCTGAAGAGCTAAGGCTCATCTGGAAGGTTGCCCAGACCTGGGGCATAGCCAGGACAGCTGCCCAGAGAGGCTGCCCCATGATACAGAAGCTGCTGCTGACAGCCCTGCTCTGCCTTAGCAGCTGGGCCCCACTGTCCAGGCCCAGATGCGTGACATTTGTTCCATTCAGAGCTGGGTTCCTATAAGAAAAAAAGCTCTTTTGTGTAGGAGTCTGTCTCTTTAAACTGCTCATGTGAGATATTTCATGATTTGATTCCTACATGTATCAAAGGACCAGAGTAGGAGGAGAGCCAGATATGGGGCTCCTGATTCTAATCTGGAGGCAGAAGCATAAGGATGGCCAAGCGCTACATAGTGACTCCCAGGCCAGCCTGGGCTGTAGCTGTGGATGGGGAGGAGGAACAGAGGCAGCTCATCAGAGGTTTCTTACAACGAGAAATATGTCTGTCAAGGTACCGTTGTCCTTTCCCATTCTGGGAGTGAAAGATCTTGAGGAGTGGTACCCTCTATTCTTGCCTGCCCTTCTGAATCCCTCCTCTCAGTGCACAGAGGTTCTTTCCTCTGTCTAGATGAATCTAAGTCCAGAAGAACTAAGGAACAAGATAGTCTCTCAGGAATCAGGATGGTAAGGCCACTAACGCTGTGATATTGGCTGCCTTCCAAGTACCTGTGTATATGTGCACGTACACATTCATGGGCACAGGCATCTGAAAAAGAAGCATTATCTCTTAAATATTATACTGTACTATGATCAGATAAATTGGGGAAATACAAAGTTTTAAAAGGTCAAGAGTTCTGTCTCGAAAAAAACAAAAAAAAAGTCAAGAGTTTTTCTTTAAAGCTTAACTTCTTGGAGATTTTTATAAATATATTTGGAATGTGTCTCTTCAAGGAAGAGGGAGCATTCTGTTTTTCTGAATGACTGCCTCTCTCTCTCTCTCTCTCTCTCTCTCTCTCTCTCTGTGTGTGTGTGTGTGTCTGTGTGTATATAAGGTATGTGTCAGAGAACAACTATTAGGTTCTCTTCTGCCACCTTGTAGGATCTAGAAATCAAATCAGGGCTTCAGGCCTGTGCATAGTGCTATACTCAGTCACTTCACCAACCCTGCTTTGTACTCCCCCCCCCTTTTTGAGGTAGGACTGAGGGTGTTAGTGTTGGAAAGTAGTCCCCTGATTCTGTCTTCTCTGGATTAGATACTGGCATTTTTGTCTTTGACCATACTCACATGCAATATTTGATTGACTGATGGCCCATGGACCATCTCTCTTCTGCCCAAGCCCCTTCAGCTCAGAAGCATTGGGCTTATGGATATTCCAAGTGAATTCAAAGGTGTTTTATTTCAAGCCCAAGGCCCTAGGATGAGATGGAAATGGAAGTGTAGAGAAGGACCATTTGGGGATTGAATAGTTAACTGAAAGTTTACAAAAAAAAATCCATTTGGAGAAATTAGAAATTCACGGACTTTAATAGCTTCAAATCTGATCTCTCTGCCTAGAAAAAAGCTTCTAGAATGCTTGCTTTCTTATCACATACATGGTACAAAGTAACCACTCATAGGAGAGGAGGTGAGGGAGAAATTAAAACTGGCTGTTCTGAGATCAAAGAGTAACTGACATTAAGCTTTAGAATTGATACTTTCCTAGTCAGTTTGGGCTATGTTGTGTAGCAATTTATTCTGAGATAAAACATTTGATCTTGGATGGAAGCTTGGACCTCGATGTTCTAGAGCTGAGTGAAACATTCCTTCCTGAAAGAATGCTCACTAAAACTCAGGCAGTAAACAACACAAAGGCTTCAAGAAGTCCCTGAAACTGACTGGATTCACTAGTGCCCTCTTTCCCCAAACTTATTAAGCAGTAAGAACTGTTGAGAGATACCCTGGGACTAGCCCAGCTGTCTGGAAGTGGCGAGGACCAGGGGAGCCACCTGAAATGACCAGCAGGCTTTGTAATCTGCCAGGTTTCCGACTTCCATGAGCATCACCCACACTGGGGTGGGGTTTTGGTGATGCGGTATCCTTGAGTCTTTTCTGTTTCTCTAAGTAACCCTGACCAATATTCCTTTAAGTAACCCCAAGGAAACTCACTGGCTCACCATGGTGAACCTTGATGGTACTTTTACTTTGGTCTGTCCTGGGTCCCTATCTGGGATGCCGAGATGTTTGTTTAGGTCTCCCTAGAAATAGTGTAATAAAACAGACTGTTATAACAAAAATAAAGTGGGTGGTTTATAAGCAAAAGAAATTGATTTTGCATCCATCCTGAAGGCTGGAAATCCATGCTCAAATTGAGGGTACATTCTGGTGAGGGGCTGCTGCTTGGTTCTCCGTCTTTCTGTGGTAGTCAAGGAGAGTTTGCTCTCTGGAATTGGTTTTACAAGGGTATTAATTCAATTCACAAGTGCTCTATCCTCATGAACTAATCATTTCTTAAATGTCTTGTCTTTTTAATACCATTACCTTGAAGACCGAGATTTCAAAATACGCTGATCAGGGCAGTTTCCTTCTTCAGTGGGCAGCAGTTAACACAGACTCCTAACTGTCAAAGGGATGAGAATTGTTGAATGCTCAGCCGGAAACAGGACATCTGCATCACTCCCTCCAAGTCTGGCAGAAAGAACCCTGTGGGCGACGGGACAGAGAGGGAGGAGCGTTGCAGAACGCCATCTTCCGCATCAGTTCCTTGGAGGAAATGAGACTACTGATTTCTGATCAGAAGTCAGCAGGAGCTCCTCTGAGGGGTCAGTGCGGGAGACCTGGCTCAGAGCTCGTTGTCTGGCTTTGAGAAAGAGGCCTCAGAGGCAGGAACAGAACCTTAAAGGAAATGACTCACCATCTGGAGAAAGTGAAACTGAATTGTAAAGTCGCATAACTGGATAAAAAATAAAAACTTTTAAAAAGTGGCTTCCCTTCCTTAAGCACTTGTACTGCCCTAAGGCATACCCAGCCTCTGTCCCCTGTGGCTTGCCCCGAGGGTCTTTGAAGACCAGAGTCAAGAAAGGGTGGCTACATGTGCGATCTAAACATCTTTTAATTAATTAATTAATTAATTAATTTATTAAAGATTTCTATCTCTTCCCCGCCACCGCCTCCCATTTCCCTCCCCGTCCCCCAATCAAGTCCCCCTCCCTCGTCAGCCCAAAGAGCAATCAGGGTTCCCTGTCCTGTGGAAAGTCCAAGGACCACCCACCTCCATTCAGGTCTAGTAAGGTAAGCATCCAAACTGCCCAGGCTCCCACAAAGCCAGTACGTGCAGTAGGATCAAAAACCCATTGCCATTGTTCTTGAGTTCTCAGTAGTCCTCATTGTCCGCTATGTTCAGCGAGTCCGGTTTTATCCCAGGCTTTTTCAGACCCAGGTCAGCTGGCCTTGGTGAGTTCCCAATAGAACATCCCCATTGTCTCAGTGTGTGGGTGCACCCCTCGTGGTCCTGAGTTCCTTGCTCGTGCTCTCCTTCTGCTCCTGATTTGGACCTTGAGATTTCTGTCCGGTGCTCCAATGTGGGTCTCTGTTTCTGTCTCCTTTCATCGCCTGATGAAGGTTAATATTCAGGAGGATGCCTATATGTTTTTCTTTGGGTTCTCCTTCTTATTTAGCTTCTCTAGGATCACTAATTATAGGCTCAATGTCCTGACTTTAACCCACAAACCTACGAACACCTGATTTTCGATAAAGGAGCTAAAAGTATACAATGGAAAAAAGAGAGCATCTTCAACAAATTGTGCTGGCAAAACTGGATGTCAATCTGTAGAAGAATGAAAATAGGCCCATATCTTTCACCATGCACAAAACTCAAGTCCAAATGGATTAAAGACCTCAATATCAGTCCGAACACATTGAACCTGATAGAAGAGAAAGTGGGAAATACTCTACAACACGTGGGCACAGGAGACCACTTCCTACGTATAACCCCAGCAGCACAAACATTAAGGGCCTCATTGAATAAATGGGACCTCCTGAGACTGAGAAGCTTCTGTAAAGCAAAGGACACTGTCACTAAGACAAAAAGGCAACCCACTGACTGGGAGAAGATCTTCACCAACCCCACAACTGACAAAGGTCTGATCTCCAAAATATATAAAGAACTCAAGAAACTAGACCGTAAAAGGCTAATCAACCCAATTATAAAATGGGGCACTGAGCTGAACAGAGAATTCTCAACAGAAGAAGTTCAAATGGCCAAAAGACACTTAAGGTCATGCTCAACTTCCTTAAGATACGATCTAAACATCTTAAAGCCACCTACACCTACATACTCCAATTTCCTGTAGCTCTCATTCAACTTGTTTCTTCTGTGTGTGTTCAGAGAAAGGGTGAGGAACAAGAGCCAGCCCTTCAGGCTCCTTTTTACTTTCCCTCAGATTTTATGTTTCTTAAGAGTAAAATGATGAAATAAGAGATTCTTTGCAGTTCCTTTGCTTCTAATAATGATATCAACTAGTGACTACTATTTGAAAGTAACTTCCATTAATTCTCATTAAAACAATCTCTTACACGGTTATTGTATTCAACAGATGAACTTAATCAGATTTTTTTCCCTTCTACAAATTTGAGTCCAGAAAGAAAAGTTCAGGTTGATGTGCTGTTGAAGACCAGCAGGGGGCAGCCGACATCCATTTCCAAGAGCACAATTACACAGGTCTTACTTCCCCACAGTGATGACCTAAACCAGAACAGAATCTTTCCTGCAGTAAGTAGACAAGTGTGTTTATCTAATTTGAATAACTAACTGGAGGGGACAAATTTGCAGCAAAGTTGACAACTGAAGGGATTTTTTTTTATTTTAAATTGATCATATGTAATTAAGGGTTGAACAGGATTTTAAAGACAAGGCCGCACCCAAAAGGCTGCCTAGACAAGAGAATGCTAATAGACAGCACATTCTAAGATGGAAAATGCTGCATAGATTTGGGGAAAATCAAGTGATATATATTTGGTTTTTTGAAACAGGGTTACTCTGTAGCTTTGGAGCCTGTCCTGGAACTAGCTCTTGTAGAGCTCACAGAGAGCCACTTGCCTCTGCCTCCCAAATTCTGGGATTAAAGGCGTGCGCCACCATTGCCCGGCTAGAAAAATGCTTTAAACAGCCACAATGGTTTCTTAATCCCAATGAGCTCTGTTCATCATATCTCCTTCTAGACTAAGTAAGCAATAAGTCTCCAATATTGTAAATTGTCATGTACTTTTAAATGGTGATAAATACATGGTTACATTTGTTACAACATACTGTCTATGTGATCCAACTCTGCTTTAAAATATATTCTACAAAGTAATAAAAATTTAAGGTTATAAAGATCTATTTCAGATAAACAAAAGCTAACTTAGAGATTTGCTGTAAGCTGTGCTTCACTATTGATAGTTTTTACTGTTAAGCTTCTATTGCAAAAGGTTTTTTTCTTCTTTGTCCTTTGCAAGTATAAATCTCACCCGTTAAGCTAAAGCTGGTTACAGTCAAGCTGGAGGACTCTGGGTGAAACATTCCTCCACAACCTCTCAGCTTGGATCCAGCTCTTCAGGTAGATCCTATACTGTAGTCATTACTCATATAATACTCAGTAGAGAGGCCTCAGATACTCAGAGATCTGGGGAATATAATTTTTAAAAGGCTTTTTATAACAGAGAGACAGGTTAGCTCCTGGCAGCAACCATTTTCCTATTTCCTCCAAAGAAGATGAACGGGCACAGAAAAGCTTCCATCTGTAACTCTCTTCATCAAATGAAAGCACTAGCCACTGAGCAAAACTGCCTTTTGTCTAAACTGCTGCAAAGATCTCTCCAGACAATGGACAACAGGACACTGGAATCAACTGCCTTGTTGCCCCCGGGGAAGGTAGACTGGTCTTCCTATAAACTCCTATCCACAGGATCTTCTGAAGCCTGTTAGACCCCACATTGCCAGTCATAAGACAGATGTTGCCCTGAGACCTGCCCTTAACCACCATGGAGGACCCTGGGGTGGCTGTCTAGGTAGCCAATCAAGTCAGTTCTCTGTCATTTTTAAATCAATAACTCAGGTAAAATTTAATTCTTCTCAAGATCTCTGATGCAGTTTGACGACTGGGAAGTTTGCCAGTTTAAAAGGGACCGCCTCACAAAACAGACTTCAGCATAACTTCTTACCATGTTTAAACAAAAGGTGTTTTAGGATGCAAAGCTCAAGATGTGAGGATCTAAATGGTTTAGGATCCAAGAAGGTGTTTTAAGGTGAGCAAATGCAAGTTATTAAGGTGTGTACATGCAAGTTATAAAGGTCTGAGGATAAGAACAATAAGAACATTTCAGGGTACAAGAAAGTGACTTAAGGCATTTAAATACAAATTATGAAGGTTTGAGGATAAAAAGCTTAAGTGATGACAAAGGCAAGTAATTTGAGATGTTTGAAAGAATAAAACATGTTTCAGATTTTTCTGTTTCATTGTGCTGTAGTTGTATTAGGACTCCAAGGGTCCATAGTCTTAACATTAATCAATACAATTCTGATAAGCCATTAATCTAGCTCTGGCAGAGTACTCCCACTATCATAACTGAAAGATCAAGATTCCAAATTCTCTTTGGGCGTTTCCTAACTATAAATCTAAAAGATACTTTTCATTATGCAAAAATACTTGTCACAGTCACTTCTGACATGAGTGTACTGCCTTTCTATGGAACAAATTTCAGTGCAGATTATAAACAGTAAAAACGCTAATGTGTCTAAAATTTAGGTTTTCACAAACGCAAAGAATTCTTGTAAGTTCCAGGAGCTGACTTGGTGGATTCACCCTCAATAGGTCAGGTGCACTCATCCCTAAATTACCAGGTCCTAAAAGCACAAGTCTTCTCAACTTCCCCTGGTCCTGACCCTTCCCCCTCAATCACCAGGACCTAAAGATTTTTTTTCCTAAACTTATCCTTGTCCTCAGCTCAGCCAGCACCTCGCCAGCTCCAAGAGACACTGGACAGTTCCAGAGACAGGACAGCAGTGAAGCAATCAGCCACCCCAGGACTTGGCAGCACCCCAACTGTCTCAAGTCCCCTTATGCCCCAAATCAGCAGGAAACAGTCTGGAGAACTCGATGCCCTCATCCCCTTAACCTGCCATGCCTAACCCCTCACGTTTTTAATAAAAAGGAGGGAAGGAATGTCAGTATTCAGGCACACTTTGGCCCTGCCCCATGGAACCTGGCACTCCTCTGCATAAGGTAAGTAGTCTCTCTCTCTCTCTCTCTCTCTCTCTCTCTCTCTCTCTCTCTCTCTCCCTCTATCCCCTCTGAGGCAAGCAGGTCTCAGCCTCTTTCCCTCTCCTCTCCTCTCTCCTCCCTCCCTGTCTCTCTGTCTTTCCCATTCTCTCTTCCTTTCTCATTCCCTTTATCTCACATAAAGGCCACACTCAAGCCCTCTCTGCATGACTTACTCTGTCACCCACTGAGGTCCTCACCCGACCCTCCAAGGTCCCAACTCCTTCCATAACTTAACAGTGAGGAAACCAGGTATCCATTTGTTTCTTTCTGAATATGCAGCTCTCCGTCTGGCAAGCAATACCCTCCTAGAGGCACCCCACAAAAGAGCAAACTCATGAGATGGAAGTCTATTTTCAGTTCTGACACTCAGTGAAATTTACTGCTAACGTAAATGGCTCTGTTGCTACAAGGCCCAGTTCCTCACAGGTAAATGGAGAAAGCAATAGTTGGAATATTAGAATCAGATCGGCCCAGATTTGGCTCCTGCCTTCCACATTTCCTAATCATGTGACTGTGGACATTTTGTTTTATTTTCCTGAACCTGTTTCCTCGGTTATTGAGTGGGTGGATTATACTATTTAATATCTTGTTTGGCTTTGTAAAGATTCCATATGATAATAAACATAAGCCCCTTAGCCAGAGCTCAACACAAAGTGAACACCCTGAAAGCAAATTAGTAGCTGTAGGCTTCTCTATATGGGTGAAATAATCTAAGGAATACTTTTTAAAATCACAGTTATTCTTTCTTAAACAGGAATAACACAACGGGTATGCAGAGATCTCACTCTACTTTCTACTTTGAACTTGATGCACTGAAATATATTTGAGAGCATCTCCCCCAGTTCAACCATAACTTGATACAACAACCCTTAACCCAGGTCCAAGGTGACCCAGGAAGGATCCACGCCCTCTCAGACTCACATTCATCATGCAATAGACCAGTTATCAGTTGCAAATCCTCCTCCCACGACACCGCAGCACTGCCATCACACACACACACACACACACACACACACACACACACACACACACAC
>JABTXL010020108.1:627332-639842 GCA_025134845.1 Neodon shergylaensis | reverse complement strand
ACACACACACACACACACACACACACACACACACACACACACACACAGACACCTATACACTCAAGCACACACATGTATAATTTCTCTAAAACCAAACTAACGCCACTGTTGATTCGTGGTCAGAAGCCTCTTTCCGTTTTCCCTTCTCCCAAGGGAAATCTCACCCTCTATGACACCCTGCCCCCACTGCATCCCCTTTGCCGGCCTACGGGGTTCAGCATCCCTCTGCTCCTGCCCTTCTCTATTGGCTTGGTAATTGTATTCTCCACCTCCCAGTGTCATGCTAATACAAACTCCTGGCCCAGCTGCCCAGATTAAATTAGAAGGCAAACCAGCAGGCTGACTAATTATATTTTCTGGGTTAGAATTTTCTTCCCCAACCTTTGGGCTACTGGACCAATAAAGAGTAAATGAGCACTACCAATATTTGCTGAGGACATTTGCCTCTTCTTGCATGGGTGCCATTGTCTTCCCAGCCAACTGGCCCCCTTGAATTAGACTAGGACAAGATGAAAAAAAAAATAGAGTTTTCCTTAAAGATCTCAGTCCCAACCACACTCCTGCTGGTGGTCAGTTCAGCAGGGCCAAGGGAGAATGACAGCAGACGTTTCCTTGAGCCACCATCTGAACATGTCTTTTCTTGCCAAGCACAGTCTTTCTGTCACACGCCTGTGCCCCTTTTCCTGCCGTAATCATTGCGCAGGAGACCGGGTTTAGAGCCTTGTACTAATGGGAAAGATGCTGTACTACTGAGTCACATTTTCCACACTCGCTTAACTTTTTATTTGGAAACTGGGTCTTATTGGGTTGCTCAGGCTAGCTTTGAACGCATTCTATATTGTATGAAGGTAGCTAATCCTACCTCAGCTTCCCTAGTAGCTGGGATTACAGGCACATGCCACCAAGTCTTGGGGGATACTCTTTACTTCTATCTCAAGTGAAAAAACACATTAGCGCGCTTACAAATCATTTTCAGGAACTGCTTCCCAGTTTATGCCTTTCCTTACTTATGGCTGGGAGAAAATAGCTACCCTTTTTCATGGTGACTAAGTTTCCTTCTTTCTTAAAATTACTCTTTAATAAAGAGTAAAAATAACCATCAATATTTGTTACACTAATATTTATCTTATGCTTCTATAGTATGGTATCTAGCAAGAAGGGGACAGAAAATATAAGGTCATAATTCTTGCTTTGAAGAAGGCCTTAGCCATTAGGCATGGTGGCGAATGGATTTGGAGGGAAGAGGCAGGAGAATTAGGAGTTCAAGGCCAATTTTGGCTCTATATCTGCTTCAAGGCCAGCCTGAGCTGTACGAAACACTGTCTCACAAGAACAAAATCAGAGAAGTCAGGCTTTAAATGTGTGAAATAGTGCATGCGAATAGAAATCATAAAATATGTGTGAAGTGCACTGTAGGCAGAGGAGGCATGCTTATTGAAAAGGGGACTTTAAGTAAATTTTTGAAAATCATTCAGAAGACCAAAAAATGAGAACAGGAGTTCTGGACCAGGAGAATAAAGACGAAGACATGAAAGGCCTAACGTTTAGCATTCAGGCACTTGCACTGGCCTGTCCTTGAGGACCTGGCAGGAGGTAATTAAAAAATGGATTCATGCTTATATACATACGTGTGTGTGTGTATTTGCTCATGTGTGTGTGTTTGTGTGAAACAATTAAAAAGTGGCCATGAATTTGCATGATAACAGAGGAAGGGTGGGTTGGAGAGAGAAAAGGGATGGGGGAAATGATGTAATTGTATTAAAATCCCAGAAAATAAAAACATATATTACTTTTTAAAAGTGGGTACAATGTGAACTAAGGCACAGCAGAGTTGCCTAGGCTACTTTAACAAAGCATTGGACTCCTGGTTTCATATGAATTGTATGCTAAAATCAAGCATCAAGCCGTCAGCCTGCCATGACCACACCCCCTCTGATACCTAGAGAGAAATCCATGGCTGCCTCTTCCTAGCTCCTATGCAGAGTTCATAGTCAGCACAACAGACTTGGGAGGCTAGGAAGATGCCTTAGTGGGTACGTCTGCTCTTTGTACAGAATATGTAAAGTTTTGCACCTGCATTTGAATTCCAAACTCATATAAAAGCTAATCACATGATTGTGCTATACAGGTATTAAAAGTCCATCAAGAGAACACTATTTCCTTCTTCTTGCCAAGAAAACAAATTCTCTGGCTTGGGTAGAGACCTAGTATTCCAGTTCGGCAGGTCAATGACCTGGATAAAGCACCCATTCCTAAGGAAAGCTGAACTACCTCTGAGACAGTGGGTTCACCTTAAGCCCTGCTAAAGAGATGGGACTAATACATATTCCTTTAATTAGAAAATGTTCTTTTCCCTCCCAGAACTCCTACCAGCTAGCACAATCCCATAGGCTTTTGTAGTGTCTTGTCTACCCACTTTTGTTGTGTCTATGTTTCAGGGTCCTGACTAAGAAAGACACAAATTTTCCTTTTCTTTCCTGTATCTTTCTTTTAGATGCAGGCAAGAACCCAAGTGCACCTTTGCTGGTCTATCATGGGGTTCCTTGCACCTTCTCTAAAGTCCCACTCCCCACCAGGTAGCTCCCTGCCAACCATGTCACTAACCTCCAGTCAGCTTATCTCAAATGGTATGGATTCTCTCTGCTTCCCTTCTCCATTCCCTTTCTGTTTGTGGCTGCTGATATTTACAGCCAGCTTACCCTGGGGTTTTTCTTTCAAGCTCTAAAAAAAATTGTTTGTGAGCTTTTCTTTCAGTCTACTCTTAAGTTCTTTTGTTAATGAAATTAAGCACTAGAAGAGGGACCTCAATTATCCAGTACCATCTTAGGGATGTGCTGGGACCTCCCAGTTTTCTGTGATACATGGATGCCTGTAGCCACAGATTTTAGTGAGAAAAAAAAAACATAAAAGACAAAGGGTTTCCTGGAGTTGCTAGTCATGACAAGCTTTAGTTGCAGTGAAAGATTTTGTCTCAAAAAATAAGCTGGAGAGTAATAGAGCAAGATAGCCAATGTTATCCCCCAACTTTTCCACTAATTCACAGGTGGGAACACCCACATATGCACACCTTAGACACCTGAAAACACATACACAACAATATATACACACATACACACACCACACACAGTTAGAGAAGGAGTCAGAGCAAATATTATTGAGGAGGTATCCCATGAGTGAAATCCTGTAAAATTATGGTGGTTTGATCAAAATCATTGTCATTCTTCAATTGGCATATGCTTCATTCCAGTCTGCCATTTCTTCACATCAAAGGTAATAAGATAAGTTTACTCTAGGCCCAATGTGAATGACCAACTCCTAGGAGCAGAGATTCAGGTTACCTCAAATATCATGATAATTGCAGCATTCTAACAGTCTTGTGCAGTTTTTATACTTACAGAAGAAATAAAAGTAAAAAATGCAGGGCACTGTTCAAATACATAATTGGAAGCAGCAAGTAGGCAGGTTTCAACAAAACACAGAAATCTCTGTTACTGATTCAGATACTGATAACAGTTTTAGTTTTGTGTTGCTAAAAGCTAACGGTCTTCTAAAACATTCCAAAAGAGTTCATATAATAGCAAGGAAGTTGTGTCACACATAATGGTGGGTAACAAGCAGCTACTGAAGCGATTAATTATGGCTCAAAATATTTTGACTCTAAAACAAACCAAATCCTCATAAAACAAAAGTTCTAGTCAATCAATTAACCTAATAAAATTTTTCACAAAAGTATGAATTATTTTCTGGAAGTTTCGATGTATAGTTCTCCCTGTTCACCAACCACCATATTTTATCCACGTGGAAGCCAAGTGTTACTTTGTTATCTCCAAATAATCACTCAGAGGTTTACATTAATTATTAATGCTTGATCAATAGCTCAGGTTTTATATTTAAATCAACTCATATTTCTATCTATGTTTTGCCACATGGGTCAAGGCTTGCTACCTCATTTTCTACACTTCCTGCTTGTTCAACAGCTGGCTGGCATCTCTCCCAACTCTGCCCCTCCTCATCTGAGTTCTCAGTTTGATTGTTCCACCTAACCTTTTCTTGCCTGGCCATTGGTCAAACAGCTTTTATTATTAACCAATGACAGAAATGCATATTTATGGTATACAGAAAGATTGCCCCATGGCAGGATTTTAGTTTGGATAAGTAAATGGAAAGTCACATTGAAGAAATCAGTTAACAATGCAGTATCACTTTAAATTTAATTTTCTAGATTTATTTATTTCATGTAGCTAATAATATGTGCCAAGACCAAAGTATAGCAATCAGAGGACAGCTTTTGGGAGCTGGTTCTCTCCTTCCACTACATGAGTTCCAGGGATTGACAATCAATAGGGTTGTCAGTCTTGGCAGCAAGTACCTCTCCCTGCTGAGCCATCTCCCTGGCCTTAAATTCATGTCCACAAAATTTTAGCCCCATGCTGTCACCCTTGGCAGCCTGAGAACTTAATCTTTCAGGGACCTAAACACAAGAGAAACCATATACTTGACTTTGATGCAGAAAGGGATTTCAGGTTGAACCAGGGTAGAGCAGAATTGGGATTTATTTTAATGTATTGTATTTTATTTCTTTTTATGTAAACAGGCACTCGGAAACAATAAAACACAAAAAATGGAGTTCAAGGAGAAAATACAGCAGAAGAACATGGATATGAGTTTCTCAGAAAAGTCATTGTCTATCAGACAGCTTTAGAAATGTGTGTTAAAAAGGAGAGCGAAATGTCCAGGAGAAGAACAAGGCATGCCCAAGTGAGGGCACAGTATTCTCAAGCGAGAGTCATAATTACATGCCGTAGGTGCCACATTAGTGTTTCTCAAGTCACTTGTTGAAGGGTTGCTAAGGAAACTTCCTCCTATTGTTTCTATCTTTTTAATTAAGTGAGATTATAGGATGCCTATGGGCTGAAGAGATGGCTCAGCAGTTAAGAACACTGCCTGCTCTTCCAAAGGTCCTGAGTTCAATTCTCAGCAACCACATGGTGGCTCACAGCCATCTGTAATGAGATCTGGTGCCCTCTTGAGGAAGAGACCTGGTCAGTCGTCCTTGCCAACTTAGACCTTGAAACCCAATATGGACAAGTTCAACAGAATGGACATATATGGGCTGCCTATGCATGCTTCAGCAGTGCTAGGGCATAAGTTTTAAATTTTCATTTCATAGTTGGGGAGATGCCTTGGATGAGATTATAATCAGGTAAAGTAAAATTAGAAGCCACTAGGTTTACACAGGGGAATTAAGACATATATTTTACTGTAAACGGGGGTGTCTGAACTAGAAAATTCCAGGTTTTCAGCTGAGAGGGGAGAAAGGCCTGAAACAAATGTGAATTGTTTGGGGATTATCAACTCTGAACTGGAGGGATTCTTCAACCAAACCATGGAACGAAGGTCATCTCTGCTCTATAATTTCCCCCGCCTTTCTATCCTGCCTCAAAGTCACCTTTGGGTATAACTTTATTCAAGCTTACTCTATATTTTACCCTTTGTTTTTTGCCCTTCAAATTACTCAGATTTTCTGAATAAAAAGTAAGTGGTAGGTACATAGATTGCTTTGCTACCCAGCACAATTCCAAACACTTAAAATCTATTTATTTATTTATTTATTTATTTATTTATTTATTTATTTATTTATTTATTTATTTAAGATTTCTGACTCTTCCCCGCCACCGCCTCCCATTTCCCTCCCCCTTCCCCAATCAAGTCCCCCTCCCTCGTTAGTCCAAAGAGCAATCAGGTTTCCCTGCCCTGTGGGAAGTCCAAGGACCACCCACCTCCATTCAGGTCTAGTAAGGTGAGCATCCAAATTGCCTAGGTTCCCAGAAAGCCAGTTTGTGCAGTAGGATCATAAACCCATTGCCATTGTTCTTGAGTTCTCGGTAGTCCTCATTGTCCACTATGTTCAGCGAGACCGGTTTTATCCCAGGCTTTTTCAGATCCAGGCCAGCTGGCCTTGGTGAATTCCCGATAGAACATCCCCATTGTCTCAGTGTGTGGGTGCACCCCTCGTGGTCCTGAGTTCCTTGCTCGTGCTCTCTCTCCTTCTGCTCCTGATTTGGACCTTGAGATTTCTGTCCGGTGCTCCAATGTGGGTCTCTGTTTCTGTCTCCTTTCATCGCCTGATGAAGGTTAATATTCAGGAGGATGCCTATATGTTTTTCTTTGGGTTCTCCTTATTTAGCTTCTCTAGGATCACTAATTATAGGCTCAATGTCCTTTGTTTATGGCTAGAAACCAAATATGAGTGAGTACAACCCATGTTCCTCTTTTTGGGTCTGGCTTACCTCACTCAGGATAGCCAAACACTTAAAATCTTAAATGCTGCCACTATTATGCCGCACTTCTCCTAGAAAATATGTCAGTAAATTTTGGCACCAGTTGGATATGATAGAACAAGGAGATAGACTGACTTTCCTCAACTCCCACAACCCCCACCGAACTCCCCCCCCCAGTATACACACCAAAATGAACATCAAAAATAACTTTTTAAAACATTAAATAAATGTCTCCCTGTAAGCTGACGATACACAGTATGTAAAATAGGTTACTGTGGAGCTTAAAGATAAAAGATGTATATATACATCCACTTCATATTCGGTGCTGAGTGTGTGGGATAAAGTCAAAGGCCATGATGTTTCAAAGCAGAGCCTAAACCCCAGTAAATCACTATGTGCTCACTCCTAGTACAACTTTTGAACTGAAATTGTTCATATAAGTGCATAACCATCGGGAGACAATGGAGGTCTTTGTTAACTAGGGCATGTGCTATTTCACTCCTGTTTGTGTCCTCATGGATTTGAATAAATAATCCTTGATAAATAGGATATAATTTTAGATTATCTGCCAACCCAGGTTTTCTGCACCATTGCTCCCTTCTGCTAGTGTGCCTAATCCCGAGTTTACTGATAACTCAATGCACTGTTTCTTCTTAATTGCATAGCACAAGTCATCCCCACAGGCAAGAAAAGGCAAAGTAACTTCACTGAGCTGTAATTCACAGACTTCTACAATTTCGAAGGTTTCTTAAGGAGATAAACAGAATCAAGTTGAGTAAGGGTGGCAGAAAGTAGGGCGGAGATGGGACAAAGTCTGGAAGGGAAAGTTTGCCTAAATCAACAGCTTAGAATCTGCTTACAAAGAAGGAGCTGGGGCTGGGTGGCGGGGGGTGGGGGGGTGGGGTGGGGGGGGGGGTGCTGCAGGCCAGGGAGCACATGATAAAAGGCTGACAGATGGAGGGCTCCCTTTGAGGGCTCTCTGAGGACCAGTCATTGCAAAAACCACACAATGTCCAGAAGTAAATCAAATTGGGGAACATGTGCACTAAAGGAAGGAGAAAGAAGGGAGGGGCAAGAGGACACACAGTAGTGAGGGGCCTAACAGGGACACAGAGATGCCCTGAAGCCTTAAAGTAGTTGTGGGGGGTATTTAGGAAATTATTATTCTACAACAATTGAGAAGTGAGGGGCTGAGGTGGACAGGGAAAGAGTAAGGTTCAGTATCCTCAGGCCTCAGGGAATTTAGTTGTCTATCTAATTTATATTTTGAATATGAAATTAAACTCAAAACTCTAAGCAAAATGAAATTATTCATTCCGTACATATATAACAGCAGGCCTATGAGCTATAAACCTAGAATTCTAGTCATGTTATTGTGAAACCAAGTCTTGCTAAGTTGCCCAAATGCTTAGGTAGGTGGTCCGATTATTATCATGATTGCAGACTCTTAGATATAGGCCCTTCCCTTGTGAACAGCGACACGATTTTAATGAATAAATAAACACCATGATTTCCCTCCTTAAAATTTGCAATACTGTGTGTAAGAGAAGGAATCATCCCAAATGATTGTTTAAACAGCAGAGTACAGGACCTGATGTAGGAGCAAGATTTGGTTGGAGGCATTAAGATGCTGCTTTCTCCTGGGGAAATATGGCTACTTTATAGGTGAATTACCTATTTCCTAATTTATGTTTCTTAATTTACTCTATCACATCATTTTTGGCCAAACAAACAAACAAAAAACCATGATATCTTCTTTTTATTTTTTAAAGATTTATCTATTATATATAGAGTGTTCTGCATGTGGTTCAGTACTTCTGGAAGAACAGCCAGTGCTCTTAACTTTTGAGCCATCTCTTAGCATGGCATCCTTAACAACTTAAAAAATTACATATGTTTAAAAAACCCTACATCATTATGCACTAAATAAAAGTACATAAGGAAGTTAATTTGAATGGACCTGTCAATAATTTGTACCGTAGACATCGGACTATGTTTAAGAGATGGAAGGAAAAGCTAAATCCTTTGTGATATATAATCTGTGTATCCAAGAACCTCGCCACTCAATGCGGTTGCTTACGGATTCTTATCACTAAGTCTGTCCACTTTTCTGAGTTTAGCGTGAAGAAGTATGACTTTTCCTTCTCACTCTCTATTTCCATTTTTATGGAAACCAGACCGAGTCCTAAGCCTGCTTGCCCTAAAACTGTGAACTGTGGACGTGCATTCTCTCCCCGCAACCCTGCTCTCCACCCCCCCGCCCCCATCGGCGTCTTCTCTTTGTCTCTCTGTGTCTGTCTCACCTCTTCTCTCTCCTTCCCCCCTCCTCCCTCTCCTCCTTTTACTCTATCCTTCATTTCCCTGGCAGCTGCTGAGATTTTTAACATTACTGCCTTACTGTTTCACTCTCCAACTCTCGTCAAATCGTCCTCAAATTTCCTTCTGCACCTGCTTTTAAATAATTGTATCTGAGAGTCTAAAAACCTGTACACAGGACTCCATATTCCAAGTAATAAAGCTGAACTGAACTCACTTTATAGCAGAAGCTGGCTTTGCACCCTCCTGGCTCGGCCTTCCAAGTAGCTGTTTTGACAAGGTTGAGTCACGTGGCCAAGCTCCACCAGCGTTTCAAATACCAGGTGGCAACATCAACCCCAGAGTACTGTAGAGGGTTCCTAGAGAATACAGTCTGGCTTTAGCTGGCATCCACAGAAAATATTCAGAGTCTTAATTAAGCCTTTAAATATGTTAAATCCATCCTAACCTGAGGGGAAATAGTGCTAACCCTTAAAGATTTATTCATTCTCTAACTCTGGTTCATCAGGGTGAAGGGAGGATGATGGGGGTTGAATATCCAAGAAGATGAGCCTGGGGCTATTTTCCCTCTGAGTCACAGAATGGAATAAGAAGGACTTCTCTTTCTTCCTCCCTCCCTTTCTCCCTCCCTCCCTTTCTCCCTCCCTCCCTTTTTCCCTCCCTCCCTCCCTCCCTCCCTCCCTCCCTCCCTCCCTCCCTCCCTTTCTCCCTCCCTCCCTCCCTTCCTCCCTCCCTTCCTCCCTCCCTCTCTCCCTTCCTCTCTCCCTTCCTTTCTCCCTCCCTCCCCTGCCCCTCTCTTCCTCCCTCTCTCCCTTCCTCCCTCCCTTCCTCCCTCCTTCCCACCTCCCTCCCTCCCCCACCCCTCTCTTCCTCCCTCCCTCCCTCCCTTCCTCTCTCCCTTCTTACCTCCCTCCCTCCCTCCCTCCCTCCCTCCTATTTTCCCTTCACCTTCTATTTCCCATTTTCCCCACTTTATCTTTCCCAGTTCTCATCTCAGTTACCTTTTACCTAGTAACCCCCAAACCCAACCTGTACCTATAATCCTCTGACTCCCTTTACTACAATCCTGTACAGCCTAGATAAAGAAGGCAATATGATAGTTAAAAAAATCCAGGAATGGGTAAGTTCTATACCTCAGTAAAAGGCATAAGTAAAGAGATCCTACAATGAGCCTCCAAGTTGGGATGTTTTAGAATGTCAAAGAAGTTCTAAACTAATAAAAAAGTGGCCAGAGACAGGGCTTTGTGGTTAAAAAAAAAACTATTACTGCACAAGCCTGATGATCTTAGATCAGTCCCCAGAACCACATGCAGTGGTGTCTATCTGTATTCCTAGCATTCATATAGTGTAATCAGAGGCAGAAATAGGAGATTTGGTCAGATGGATTACAAGCCAGCTAGCCTCGACCCAAAGTGAAAAATGATACCAAAGTCCTGAAAACTGTTCACACACTAATAAAATAAAAAATTAAAATTTTTTATTAAGTACAGAGGGACACGCTCTGTAGCAGTGGTACCCGGTGGCAGTGTACTTAGTGTTTAAGTACACTGGATACTCTTAGAGGGGACTTGGTTTCAATTCCCAGCACCCACATGGTGACTCACAACTACCTGTAACTTCAGTTCCAGGGGAATCTGATATCCTTTCTGGACTCCCTGGCATCAGGTACACACATGGTACACAGAAAATACATGAAGGCAAACACTTAGACACATAGAAAAATCAAACCAATCAAGAGGCATGGAAGTAAGCAGCCATTCAAAGAAGTGCATTCATTCCTTGGTTTTATTACCTTAGACAAGCTATCATTTCTGTTTTGTGCACTGATACATTTCCCGTACCCATGATGCATGTGAAACACTCAAATATTTATTGAATAAATTAATTAATAAAATTTGTTCTCTTCTATTAAAAATTGGTAAAGAGTTAGGGAGGTAGTTCTATCATCAAATAATGGTTTAGAATGCACAAGGCCTTGGGTTCGATGATTAGGGAAAAAAGACAAAGAAGCAAACAAAGAGTAAAGTTATCTACATGGAAACAGAAAAATATGTATTTCAAAAATGATAACTAGT
Source organism: Neodon shergylaensis (assembly GCA_025134845.1). Classification (NCBI taxonomy): domain Eukaryota; kingdom Metazoa; phylum Chordata; class Mammalia; order Rodentia; family Cricetidae; genus Neodon; species Neodon shergylaensis. The sequence goes on along the minus strand of JABTXL010020108.1, from coordinate 629,170 downwards.
CAGAGTGCTGGTATAAGGACTGTAGCATAGACTCATCAAGAGGATGTCAGTTCCCTCATTTATTTTTATCCCTTCCCCTTCTCTCTAATTATGATATATTGACATACTTAGTTTGAGTCTCAATGAGTAAGCACAGCAATGTGTTCTTTGTGTTGCCTGATTCCCTGCCTTCCCAGCTCATACTTACATTAGCATGTTTGGAAAAGAAAATAGTTCTGGCTATGAGAGCAGAGAGACAGCAAAGTTAAACTGGAACATTGTTGAAGAACCATTTACTGCAGAAGTAGGTGTTAGTTACTTTGTGCCACTATGACCAAAATAATTGACAGAAATCAAGTAAGAAAGATTAATTTAGATTCATAGTTTTAGGAGTGTCTTTCCATTACAGTGGAGAAGGCATTAAGTACAGAGGGACTCACTCTGTAGCAGTGGTACCCGGTGGCAGACATCAATCATAAGACAAGACCATGAAACAGATGATGTCTAGACCTGGGGCCAGGCTTCACCCTTCAAGGGTCTCCTTCGTGAAACAGTTTTGATTTTGATCTGCAAGTCCACAGACCAGTGCTCTGTCTGCTCCTCACAGACAATTGGAAGTATTTGAAGGTTGTACTTGCTTTATTTACCTCTTCATTGTGTGTAGCGAGCTGCGTGGTGTCACACCTGATGGAGATGTATAATCAACTCCTGAGATGGCTAAGGCCTGACCTATGCTATGATCACTCAATGATTATCAGCTGCCTTCATATGTGTGAACCTATGGGCAGTGCCCATCTGGCAGTTTGGGGTTGGCAGCCCATGCCTACTTAAGGGCTGGGAGAGGTTTGCCCGGAGAGAGAGGAGAGAGGAGAAAGAGAAGGAGAAGGAGATAGATTGCTGTGAATAAAGTCCTGGAATAAAACTGCAGTGAGAAGAGCTCCGGGGTCGGGTCATCCTTGCTGGACGAGGTGGGGCGTGACAATTGTGTTGTGTTGTAGCTTTGTATCTGTGCAGAAATTCCCCACTGACCTGCACCGTGTATTTTCTAGGTTGAGGGGTCATAAAATCGGAGTTTCTCAAATTCAAATTAAAGTGTGGTATACCCGACAGATGAGATGGGGCGTGTCTAGGTTGGTGTGGGGGAAACTGTGGTCAGGATGTAAAAACAACAATAACAAGAAGAATAAAATCATTAAAAAGGATTAACCTACTCACTCATAAGAAAAATGTCAGACAATGTGCTATAATACATCACATGTATCTTACTGAAGATTGAAAACAATTGCTTATGATGTGTCATCAACTCTTAATTTTCTTTATTTGTTTTCTGTTTTTTTTTGCTGCTCCAGAACTTCCTTTTTGCTTTTAACTGGCACATATTGACAGATGATGCCAATGGGTGATACAGGATGACGCATCAGAATCAGTGGTAAAGATGTGATCGTTAAGTTGGTATTTTCTTCTTAGCCATTTATCATTCTTAAAGCTTATTTTTCACCATTCATCATTTTATGTGTTGGGAATTTTTGCTCTCCTCTCTTTGCAGATTATTTTGTAGGTTGTTAAGCTGTGTGCACGGAAGCATCCGCACACCTCTTCTGTGTGTTTGTGTCTCTTGTGTGTTCTCCTCACACTCCCTCTCCCTGCCTCTGGTGCACACTCTTCTGCATATGTGTCCTCATATAGAAAAAAGCATGTGGTGTTTGTCTGTGTCTGGCTTATTTAACATAGCACGATGCTTTTCACTTCCATCAAGTATATGTGAATGCAGGATTTCTTCTTCTTCTTCTTCTTCTTCTTCTTCTTCTTCTTCTTCTTCTTCTTCTTCTTCTTCTTCTTCTTCTTCTTCTTCTTCTTCT
>JABTXL010020108.1:577854-603987 GCA_025134845.1 Neodon shergylaensis | reverse complement strand
AAGAAGGTGAACCCAAAGAAAAACATATAGTTATTATCCCTGCTATGGGAAATAGACAAGATTGCTGGGCAAAAAATTGGGACCTTGGGGGTGGGGTGGGATAGGGGTAAGGGGAGATGGGGAGAGAAAAGTGAGAAGGGGAGGATGGGGGGAACTTGGGGAAATGGGATGATTGGGGATAAAACAAGGTTGGATAGAGGAGCAGGGAATCACATAACTTAATTAAGGGAACCACCTTAGGGTTGGTAAGAGACATGAACCTAGAGTGGCGCCCAGGTGCCCAGGGCAATGTCCCCAGTTAGTTCCTTGGGCAGCTGAGGATAGGGAACCTGAAATGACCCTATCCTATAGCCATGCTGATGAATATCTTGCATATCACCATAGAACCTTCATCTAGCGATGGATGGAGATAGAGACAGAGACCCACACTGGAGCATCGAACTAAGATCCCAAAGTCCCAATGAGGAAAAGAAAAGAGGGAGAACATGAACATGGAAGTCAGGACCACGAGAGATGCGCCCATCCACCGAGACAGTGGGGCTGATCTATTGGGAGCTAACCAAGGCCAGCTGGACCGTGACTGAAAAAGCATGGGATAAAACCGGACTCTCTGAACATGGCGGACAATGAGGGCTGATGAGAAGCCAAGGACAATGGCATGGGGTTTTGTTCCTACTTCATGTTCTGGCTTTGTGGGAGCCTAGCCAGTTTGGATGTTCACCTTCCTAGACCTGGATGGAGGGGAGAAGACCCTGGACTTTCCACAGGGCAGGGAACTCTGACTGCTGTTCAGACTGGAGAGGGAGGGGGAGAGGAGTGGGCGGAGGGGGAGAGGGGCGGGAGGAGGGGGAGGGAAATGGGAGGCTGGGAGGAAGCAGGGATTTTTTTCAATAAAAAAAATAAAAAAAGAAAGATATACATTTAAATATTCAAGAAGCATACAGAACACCAAACAGACTGGATCAAAGAAAAACATCCCCTCACCATATAATAATCAAAACACAAAATATACAGTTTAAAGAAAGAATATTAAGAGCTGCAAAGGAAAAAGGGCAAGTAACTTATAAAGGTAAACCGATCAGACTTACACCTGACTTCTCTATGGAAACTATGAAAGCCAGAAGGTCCTGGATAGAGGTACTGCAGAAGCTAAGAGACCATGGATGCAAACCCAAACTACTATACCCAGCCAAGCTATTGTTCACTATCAATGGAGAAAACAAGACATTGCAGGATAAGAACAAATTCAAACAATACGTAGCCACAAATCCAGCCCTACAGAAAGTAATAGAAGGAAAATTGCAACCCAAGGAACCCAACATTGCCAACAGTACCTACAATAACTCAGGAATCTAGCGACCCTTCATCAGCACATCTCAAAGAAGGGAGACACACAAACTCTACTACCAAAAACAATAAGAATAACCGGAGTAAACAACCACTGGTCATTAATATCACTTAATATTAATGGGCTCAATTCACCTATAAAAAGGCACAGGCTAAGAGATTGGATACGAGAACAGGATCCAACATTCTGCTGTTTGCAAGAAACACATCTCAACCACAAAGAAAGGCATCTACTCAGAGTAAAGGGTTGGGAAAAGGTGTTTCAAGCAAATGGTCCTAAGAAAAAAGCAGGTGTGGCCATACTAATTTCTAACAAAACTGACTTCAAACTAAAATCAATCAGAAGAGATCGAGATGGATACTTTATACTCATAACAGGAACAATTCATCAGGATGACGTCTCAATCCTGAATATCTATGCCCCTAATATAAAAGCACCCACTTATATAAAAGAAATATTACTAGAACTCAAGGCAGACATCAAACCACACACACTAGTAGTAGGAGACTTCAACACATCTCTCTCTCCAAGGGACAGGTCAATCAGACAGAAACCTAATAGAGAATTAAGAGAATTATTGGAGGTAATGAAGCAAATGGATTTAACAGACATCTATAGAACATTCCACCAAAATAGGAAAGAATATACCTTCTTCTCTGCAGCTCATGGAACCTTCTCGAAAATTGACCACATACTCGGAAACAAAGGAAACCTCCACAGATACAAAAAAATATCAGTGTCCACCTGTGTCTTATCAGATCACCACGGATTAAAATTAGAAGGCAACAAAAATGCTACCCCCAGAAAGCCTACAAACTCATGGAAACTGAACAGTCAACTACTGAACCACACCTGGGTCAAGGAAGAAATTAAGAAAGAAATTAAAGTCTTCCTTGAATTTAATGAAAATAAAGAGACAACATACTCAAACCTATGGGACACGATGAAAGCAGTGCTAAGAGGAAAGTTCATAGCACTAAGTGTCCACTTAAAGAAAACGGAGAATGCATACATTGGGGACTTAACAACATACGTGAAAGCTCTAGAAAAAAAAGAAGCAGACGCACCCAGGAGAAGTAGAAGACTGGAAATAATCAAACTGAGGGCAGAAATCAACAAAATAGAAACACAGAAAACAGTCCAAAGAATCAATGAAACAAAAAGTTGGTTCTTGGAGAAAATCAACAAGATCGACAAACCCCTATCCAAACTAATTAAATGACAGAGAGAGAACACGCAAATAAATAAGATCAGAAATGAAAAGGGGGACATAACCACAGACACAGAGGAAATTCAGAGAATCATTAGATCTTACTACAAAAGCCTGTATGCCACAAAACTGGAAAATACAAAAGAAATGGACATTTTTTAAATAAATACCATATACCAAAGCTAAACCAAGACCAGGTGAATGACCTAAATAGACCTGTTAGTCGCGAAGAATTAGAAACTGTTATCAAAAATCTCCCTTCGAAAAAAAGCCCAGGACCAGATGGTTTCAATGCAGAATTCTACCAGAACTTCCAAGAAGAGCTGATACCTATACTCCTTAAAGTATTTCACAATATAGAAACAGAAGAGTCATTGCCAAATTCCTTTTACGAAGCTACAGTTACCCTGATACCAAAACCACACAAAGACCCAACCAAGAAGGAGAATTACAGGCCTATCTCACTCATGAATATCGACGCAAAAATTCTCAATAAAATACTGGCAAACCAAATCCAAGAACACATTCGAAAAATTATCCATTATGATCAAGTAGGCTTCATCCCAGAGATGCAGGGCTGGTTCAACATACACAAATCTATCAATGTAATCCACCATATAAATAAACTGAAAGAAAAAACCATATGATCATTTCATTAGATGCTGAAAAAGCATTCGACAAAATTCAACACCCCTTTATGATAAAGGTCTTGGAGAGATTAGGGATACAAGGGTCATACCTAAATATAATAAAAGCTATTTACAGCAAGCCGACAGCTAACATTAAATTGAACAGAGAAAAACTCAAAGCCATCCCACTAAAATCAGAAACACGACAATGCTGTCCACTCTCTCCATACCTCTTCAATATAGTGCTTGAATTTCTAGCAATAGCAATAAGACAACACAAGGGATCAAGGGGATTCGCATTGGAAAGGAAGAAGTTAAGCTTTCATTATTTGCAGATGATATGATAGTATACATAAGCGACCCCAAAAAAATCTACCAAAGAACTCCTACAGCTGATAAACACCTTTAGTAATGTGGCAGGATACAAGATCAACTCCAAAAAATCAGTTGCCTTCCTATACACTAAGGATAAGGAAGCAGAGAGGGAAATCAGAGAATCATCACCTTTCATGATAGACACAAATAGCACAAAATATCTTGGGGTAACACTGACCAAGGAAGTGAAAGATCTATATGACAAGAACTTTAAGTCTTTTTTTTTTTATTCATAACAACTTTATTTGAAGCATTTCCCGAGTGCTGTGCATGTTTTCATGGTACGCAGAGAAGATGACACATGAAGTTGTCTCTCCTGCTTGGAGCCTCATCCACAGTGTGAGCCTACTCTCTGTCACCTGCAGTAGTGCAGCTGACTTGGTGACCAAAGGAAACCCACTTCCTTAACAGCCAGAGTCTCGCTTCTGCTCTGTCCGGATCAGTCCCAAAAGGGAAAGCGTGTCCAACGCTGTCGAGTGTTTATGGTGTGTGCCACCACTCTTTTTCCTTTTTCAAGACAGGGTTTCTCTGTGTGACAGTCCTGGCTGTCCTGAGACTCTCTGTAGACCAGGTTGGCCTCAAACTCACTGAGATCCGTCTGCCTTTGCCTCCCAAGTATTGGGATTAAAGGCGTGTGCCACCACTGCCGACCTTTTCTTTTTTAAGCTTTATTTATTTATTTATTTATTTATTTATTTATTTATTTATTTATTTATTTATTTTTATTAAAGATTTCTGTCTCTTCCCCACCGCTGCCTCCCCTTTCCCACACCCCCCACCCCCAGTCAAGTCCCCCTCCCTTGTCAACCCAAAGAGCAATCAAGGTTCCCTGGCCTGTGGGAAGTCCAAGGACCACCCACCTCTATCCAGGTCTAGTAAGGTGAGCATTCAAACTGCCTAGGCTCCCACAAAGCCAATACGTGCAGTAAGACCAAAAACCCATTGTCATTGTTCTTGAGTTCTCAGTAGTCCTCATTGTCCGCTATGTTCAGCGAGACCGGTTTTATCCCAGGCTTTTTCAGACCCAGGCCAGCTGGCCTTTGGTGAGTTGCCGAGAGAACATCCCCATTTCTCAGTGTGTGGGTGCACCCCTCGCGGTCCTGAGTTCCTTGCTCATGCTCTCTCTCCTTCCGCTCCTGATTTGGACCTTGAGATTTCAGTCCGGTGCTCCAATGTGGGTCTCTGTCTCTGTCTCCTTTCATCGCCTGATGAAGGCTAAAATTCAGGAGGATGCCTGTTTGTTTTTCTTTGGGATCTCCTTATTTAGCTTCTCTAAGAACCTGAATTATAGGCTCAATGTCCTTTATTTATGGCTAGAAACCAAATATGAGTGAGTACATCCATGTTCCTCTTTTTGGGTCTGGCTTACCTCACTCAGGATAGTGTTTTCTATTTCCATCCATTTGCCTGCAAACTTCAAGAAGTCCTTGTTTTTTACTGCTGAGTAGTACTCTAATATGTATATATTCCATACTTTCTTCATCCATTCTTCCATTGAAGGGCATCTAGGTTGTTTCCAGGTTCTGGCTATTACAAACAATGCTGCTAGGAACATAGTAGAGCATATACTTTTGTTGTATGGTAAGGCCTCTCTTGGGTATATTCCCAAGAGTGGTATTGCTGTGTCCAGGGGTAGGTTGATCCCGAATTTCCTGAGAAACCTCCACACTGCTTTCCAGAGTGGTTGCACAAGTTTGCATTCCCACCAGCAATGGATGAGTGTACCCCTTTCTCCACAACCTCTCCAGCAAAGGCTATCATTGGTGTTTTTGATTTTAGCTATTCTGACAGGTGTAAGATGGTATCTTAAAGTTGTCTTGATTTGCATTTCCCTGATAGCTAAGGAAGTTGAGCACGACCTTAGGTGTCTTTTGGCCATTTGAACTTCTTCTGTTGAGAGATCTCTGTTCAGCTCAGTGCCCCATTTTATAATTGGGTTGATTAGCCTTTTACGGTCTAATTTCTTGAGTTCTTTATATATTTTGGAGATCAGACCTTTGTCAGTTGCGGGGTTGGTGAAGATTTTCTCCCAGTCAGTGGGTTGTCTTTCTGTCTCAGCTACAGTGTCCTTTGCTTTACAGAAGCTTCTCAGTCTCAGGAGGTCCCATTTATTCAATGAGGCCCTTAATGTCTGTGCTGATGGGGTTATACGTAAGAAGTGGTCTCCTGTGCCCACGTGTTGTAGAGTACTTCCCACTTTCTCTTCTATCAGGTTCAGTGTAAGAGCTTTAAGTCTTTGAAGAAAGAACTTGAAGAGGACACCAGAAAATGGAAGGATCTCCCTTGCTCTTGGATTGGGAGGATCAACATAGTAAAAATTCTACCAAAAGCAATCTATAGATTCAATGCAATCTCCATCAAAATCCCATCAAAATTCTTCACAGATCTGGAGAAGACAATAATCAACTTTATATGGAAAAACAAAAAACCCAGGATAGCCAAAACAATCTTATACAATAAAGGATCGTCGGGAGGCATTACCATCCCTGACTTCAAACTCTATTACAGAGCCACAGTATTGAAAAAAGCTTGGTATTGGCATAAAAACAGAGAAGTCGACCAATGGAATCGAATAGAAGACCCTGACCTTAACCCACAAACCTATGAACACCTGATTTTCGATAAAGGAGCTAAAAGTATACAATGGAAAAAAGAGAGCATCTTCAACAATTTGTGCTGGTAAAACTGGATGTCAATCTGTAGAAGAATGAAAATAGATCCATATCTATCACCATGCACAAAACTCAAGTCCAAATGGATTAAAGACCTCAATATCAGTCCGAACACACTGAACCTGATAGAAGAGAAAGTGGGAAGTACTCTACAACACATGGGCACAGGAGACCACTTCCTATGTATAACCCCAGCAGCACAGACAGTAAGGGCAGCATTGAATAAATGGGACCTCCTGAGACTGAGAAGCTTCTGTAAAGCAAAGGACACTGTCACTAAGACAGAAAGGCAACCCACTGACTGGGAGAAGATCTTCACCAACCCCACAACTGACAAAGGTCTGATCTCCAAAATATATAAAGAACTCAAGAAACTAGACCATAAAAAGCTAATCAACCCAATTATAAAATGGGGCACTGAGCTGAACAGAGAATTCTCAACAGAAGAAGTTCAAATGGCCAAAAGACACTTAAGGTCATGCTCAACTTCCTTAGCAATCAGAGAAATGCAAATCAAGACAACTTTAAGATACCATCTTACACCTGTCAGAATGGCTAAAATAAAAAACACCATTGATAGACTTTGCTGGAGAGGTTGTGGAGAAAGGGGTACACTCATCCATTGCTGGTGGGAATGCAAACTTGTTCAACCACTTTGGAAAGCAGTGTGGAGGTTTCTCAGGACATTCGGGATCAACCTACCCCTGGACCCAGCAATACCACTCTTGGGAATATACCCAAGAGATGCCCTATCATACAACAAAAATATATGCTCAACTATGTTCCTAGCAGCATTATTTGTAATAGCCAGAACCTGGAAACAACCTAGATGCCCTTCAATGAAAGAATGGATGAAGAAAGTATGGAATATATACATATTAGAGTACTACTCAGCAGTAAAAAACAAGGACTTCTCAAATTTTGCAGCCAAATGGATGCAAATAGAAAACACTATCCTGAGTGAGGTAAGCCAGACCCAAAAAGAGGAACATGGGATGTACTCACTCATATTGGGTTTCTAACCATAAATAAAGGACATTGAGCCTATAATTAGTGATCCTAGAGAAGTTAAATAAGAAAGAGAACCCAAAGAAAAACATATAGGCATCCTCCTGAATATTAACCTTCAGCAGGCGATGAAATGAGACAGACACAGAGACCCACATTAGAGCACCGGACAGAAATCTCAAGGTCCAAATCAGGAGCAGAAGGAGAGAGAGCATGAGCAAGGAACTCAGGATCGCGAGGGGTGCACCCACACACTGAGACAATGGGAATGTTCTATTGGGAACTCACCAAGACCAGCTGGCCTGGGTATGAAAAAGCCTGGGATAAAACCAGGCTCGCTGAATATAGCGGACAATGAGGACTACTGAGAACTCAAGAACATTGGCAGTGGGTTTTTGATCCTACTGCATGTACTGGCTTTGTGGGAGCCTAGGCAGTTTGGATGCTTACCTTACTAGACCTGGATGGAGGTGGGAGGTCCTTGGACTTCCCACAGGCCAGGGAACCCTGATTGCTCTTTGGGCTTATGAGGGAGGGAGACTTGATTGGGGAAGGGGGAGGGAAATGGGAGGCGGTGGCGGGGAAGAGACAGAAATCTTTTATAAATAAAAAAAAATACATAAATAATTAAAAAAATATAAAAAATGAAGAAAACTTATTGTTGATGATAGTATTCTAATAGACATCTGAATAGATACTGAGATAAGAAAAAATGAAAACAAATAAAACCAAGAGTGATTATCTAGACACAGCATGTTTTGATACATGTCAGAGAAAAGCCCAGGTTAAATGTTGATCAAATAAATATTAGATTGTTAAAAAAAATAAAATGAATCTACAAAAAGCACTTTCAATGATTTCATCTTGACAGTAAAAAATAAATACATTAAATATCTCACACAGACATACCACCCATAACTGGTGCAATATCATTGTGAATAAAAGACATGTATGTTCCGCTCCTCATTGGGAACTTGGGAGCTCAGTCCGGTGCTCCAGTGTGGGTCTCTGTGACTATCTCCATCCATCACCAGCTGAAGGTTCTATGGTGATATGCAAGATATTCGTCAGCATTGCTGTAGGATAGGGTCATTTCAGGTTCCCTATCCTCAGCTGCCCAAGGAACTAACTGGGGACCTCGCCTTGGGCTCCTGGGAGCCACTTTAGGTTCAAGTCTCTTGCCAACCCTAAGGTGGCTCCCTTAACTAAGAATTGAGCTTCCGTGCTCCCCTATCCAACCTTCCTTTATCCCAATCATCCTGTTTCCCCAAGTTTGCCTCATCCTCCCCTTCTCACTTTTCTCTCCCCATCCCCCGATACTCCCATCCCACCCCACCCCCAAGGTCCCAAATTTTCTCCCCTCAATTTTGTCTACTTCCCGTATCCAAGAGGATAATTATATGTTTTTCTTTGGGTTCACCGTCTTATTTAGCTTCTTTAGGTTCACCACTATATACTCCGTGACCGTTATTTATGGAGGGAGAACATGAGCAAGGAAGTCAGGACCACGAGGGGTGCTCCCAACCACTGAGACAGTGTGACTGATCTATTGGGAGCTCACCAAGGCCAGCAGGACTGTGACGGAAGAAGCATGGGATAAAACCAGACTCTCTGAACATGGCGAACAATGGGGGCTGATGAGAAGCCAAGGACAATGGCCCAGGGTTTTGATCCTACTTCAAGTTCGGGCTTTGTGGGAGCCTAGCCACCTTGGATGTTCACCTTCCTAGACATGGACAGAGGGGGGAGGGCCTTGGACTTTCCACAAGACAGGGAACCCTGACTGCTCTTTGGACTGGAGAGGGAGGGGGAGAGGAGCGGGGGGGGGGAGGGGGAGAAGGGTGGGACGAGGGGGAGGGAAATGGGAGGCCGGGAGGAGGCGGAAACTTTTTTTCTTTTCTTTTTCTCAATAAAAAAAAAATTTGAAAAAAAAAAAAGACATGTATGTTTGGAAAATGGAGTTTGCAACATGTTGTAGACTATTGTTTTAAGGTGTGTTATATTTGTTTATGACCTGGAACATTTGTTTAATGATATAAAAATGTATTGTTTTTGTTTATGCTGTATTTGTTTAAAAAAAAATAATACATTGGCCAGTTGCGGTGGTGCACGCTGGTAGGATTTGCTCAAGGAGGCAGAGGCAGGAGGATCACGAGTTCGAGGCCAGCCTGGGCTACACATTAAAAAAAAACGAAAGTAAAAGAAAAAAAATAAAAATAATACATTGTAGTTATGTTCTAAAACCAATTTTACTTTCACAATTTACAAATGAGTAGTTTATACATATGCAAACGGAAACAATCTTTTTTTGATGACTGTCTAACTCTATGCTGTAGCAGAGGTATCTTTATATAAAAATGTGCTGTTATACAAGTTGTGAATGCATGTGTAAAAATGTACATCATTTAATATATATTTGTATATTTTAAAAATTAAGAGTGCTGTCTAGTTAGCATTTTGCCAGCTTGATACAGGCTAAGGTCATCTGGGAAGAGGGAAATTCAGCTTTGAAAATACCTCTATCAGTTTAATCTTCAGGCAAGTCTGCATAAAACATATTCACTAGACAAATTAATATAGTGTGATTATTGTTGTAACACAGAAATACAGAAACAGATCTTGTAAGAGGAGATCCTAATATTAGATCTCCTTTTGTCTCTAGGGAATAAAAGACTAGAATTTAATATTTAAGATAAAATATCAACAAGTAGCATTTACTGGTCTCTTGCTAAGTGTCAGACATTCTACTAATGAGTTAGCAAACTCACCATCTGTTGTTTATTTATACTCTTCAGAGCAAATTCATTAGCCAAGCCTGATTACCCCCAGTTACAGATGGTGGAACTTAGAAGTACAGAAGCAAACGAACTGTCTGATGTCCCATCATTAGTAAATAGTATCACTAAGATCCAGCGAATCCTGGAGGACTTTTGGGGACAGCAATTGCCAAGGAGTACAAGGGTTTTTAAAGAGAGTTGTTCAGCAGATTTAAGCAAATGTGGGTAATGTTATGTAGCTAGAGTGATACACCCTGCAAATGCTTAGGTGCACAGCCTTTGAACGGATGGAGTAGAGGAAAACTGAACCAAATTACCAGTTTGGAGACCCACTCCCACTGATGTTTATGACCTGGTCACTAACCAGTGTTGAAACCTTATCCAAGCCTGAAGGCTTTTGAATTATTTAGCCTCAAAAGATGGTTGTAATATTTAACCATGTTGGCATTACTGAATGTTAGAGGTAGAAAGAACACGAGAGATTGAAGATCAGAGATCCTGGCCCACCCTGATTCTTGACTATGGGGACTACTTACCTGTGCCATTAGACCCTCCTTACCAAGATCCTGGAAAGCCCACTTGCTTTTATTGCATTCAGATTAATACTGTCAAACAAATGAGCTCCCAGGTTAAGGTTCAGAACCCAACCTTTGGATTTTGAGTTCTCTACAGGGAGAGAAGTTTAGATAAATTCCCTTTGTATCTTTGAAAGAGTCAGTGCCCAAGAAAACAGAATTTCCGCAGACTGCAGTTCTTACTGTAGAACTTCTGCTGGTAGCGGTGGAGTTACTGTAACTGAGTAGGATAGTCGTAGCTCAAAACGTAGGAAAAATTAAAAAATAGCATGACATATTCAACATATCAAAGCTGCCCTGGCCACCAGGTTCTCCCTGCTATCCCTCAGTTCCTATCTGTTGGATAACCTTCCTGGTTATCATACCCTAAGCCCTACGTTAAACTTCTCCAGCCCAGGGGCTGGGCTATCCTCTCCCCCAGCTGCCCTTCCCTTTATAATCCAACCATTTTGGTTATCTTCCCCTTTTTTATCTACTCCTCTCTTCTCTCTCCCTTCTCCCTTCTCCTTACATGGCTCAGGGCCATGTCCACTTTGAATTCTCCCAGAGGTCTCTACCTCTGGATGTGTTTTCCCTTTTATCTACAATAAACTTTCTCTTTTGCCACACCTAAAAAACAGTCATGTTTCCTTTCCTTTTTATTTCTTTTTTTTTCATCCAGTGTCTTTATACTCTGTTCCAGACCATGTTCAGGAGTATCTCAAGTCACCAACCATTTTAAAACCAGTTCACAATTTTGACTCTTTATCACTCTGCTGCTTGAACACCGAGCTTCCAAAGATCAGAGACTGTCTCCTTTGCCTTCTTCTCAGCTCATGCCCTGCCATTGCTGTCCCCATCCCGGGGTAATTCTTGTGGAACAGGTTTAAGATCTGCTCAAGTTTTACTGTGAATATAGTCAGTCCAGAAATTTCTTTCCTAAAGCTCAGCCTCCCACTTTCTATAGTTTCCTGATTTATTGCCTTTAGACCCCATTTGTTTGGAAGCAGTGGTTTAATTCAGCAAAGGCAAGTGGTCTCCAGAGAGGAAGATGAGAAGGAGGGACATCTGGGAACAGTTACCCACAGTGTCTGAGGCTTGCAGCCCAGTGCCCTGGGGCCAATGTCACACATTGGTTCCTCTTCTTCAGTGTCTGGTTGCAGAAGGCAGTTTCTCCTCTACTTACAAGCCTACAGGCAGGTCTCCTTTGGGGGTCAGGATTACTGGGAATACTAATTAATTCATTAGTGGGGTTGATGGATTATCAGTCTGTCTCCTGGCAGAGGGGCATGGGGGTGGGCTGTAACAGATTGTTGCCCATAAATCTGCCTCTTGCCTCCCTTTTCTTTCTCAATGGTTCCTAGTGTCAGGTCTGTGGGCCAGCAACTAAGTGCTGGTCTGGTCTCCCTTTCCCTACTCAGCAGATGGTTCTAACAGGTTACTTCAGAGCTTCACAAAAAAGCAATAGAGAGAGAGGGAAGGGCTGTGGATTGGCCCTCTGGCCTAGGAAACACGGGGGAGGAGACTGAATGCAAATACCCTTCATTCTCTTTTCCTAAGGCCGTCTCCATCCCCTCCCCTTTGCTATTGCACACCCTTCCTGCCCCTTCCTGCCCTTTCAGAATTCAACAGCCAAACCCACAACTGTCCAGGAGTTTTGAGAGCAACCCCAGTGAAATGAATTCCACCCACTTTTCTGGGGATAAAAAAAAAGCAATAAAGAAAACTCAGTGTCCAGCACTCCCTCTGCCATGACAAGAGTATGCACATGCACATACACACACCACACGTGCACACACACAATTGAATGTATTTTGTGAGCTAATCCTCTTATGTTCAATTCCTTACATCTGTCAGAAGAATCAAGGGGTCGGGCACAGTGCTCCATCTCCACCCTCATCTTTGTCTCAATATGTTCACCTTTCTGCTAATATTCTACTCCTCCCCTCCCACAGTAAATCTCACAGGCAGGGTGCCACGTCCAACAACAACTTTTTAATATCCAGGGATGAGTCTTTAAAGACACAAATCAGGAGACCAAGGCATCTAATATGCATCCATCTAGAAATTATTAAACTGCTCTATCTGGAGGCAAACTATCTCATATGTAACCTTCCCCTGGCTGAGGAATAAGTTCTGATGTTTTCCAGAAATTTGCCATACCTAACATGTATTGGTTAATAACGCCAAAATGAAGTTTATTTTGCTGATCAGATAACTCTTGGATAAGAAAACAAAAAGATTAGTGGGACCTTAAAAATTTGCTGAAAATTTTTAGTTGTCTATAAAAACTGGGGGGAAATAGTTCATTTTCCTTTCCTAGTTATCTATGAAGGCCAAGAGTCACAATGTGCCTGTGTCAGAGTTCTAAATATTAACTATTTCAGACGTAAGATAGTCTTTAGTTGCGCTGGTACTAAAACTATCTTTTGGAGCCAGAACTCCAAGGGTTTTCACACTTGCTTTCGTTTTTGTAAATGTCACACGACACAACAGTGCAGCAAATATGGTTATAAAGGAATATGTTTTGTTATGATGAAAAGGGAGACAGAGTCTTCCTTCCTTTTACACTTAAAGCTCTGAGAAAAAAGCAGGGGACCTAGCTTAGTGGTAACGTGCTTGTTTAGCATCTACAAGGCGCAAAAACAAAATCTCTGAGAAAAGAGCAAACAAACGAACGCTCCCACACGCTTACTGATACTGTACCCTTGCTGTGCAGTTTTCTTAGCTTTTGATTCTTTTTAGTAGCGGGCCAGCAGCCTCACCCACTTTTCTAGCTTGCTCTCCAAGTCTGTCTCCAATTTTCTGACCCCATTCTGTTCAGCCTGCTCGACTGAACAGTCTTGTACCTTTCTAACCACAAGCTTTTTCAGTTCTCTTGATTTTCACCCCTCAGCTTCGGCAGCCCTTCTTCTCCAGCCCCGTCCTCTTTTAAACAAAAACAAACACGCAGGGTCAAAGCTGGACCTCCTCAGAGGAGCCCTGTGAAGGAGGTGGGTCTTTAGGCTGGGAAGGGGAGGGGCTTGCCTGTGGGCCACATCACTCCGCCCTGGTCAGCTGCCAGAGCCATTAAAACTGCTGCAGGTCCGATCACAGGAGCTGCCCAGAGACTGTGGTCCTGAAAGAGCGGTTCAAGGGAGCTAACCGAGGCCAGGAGGTCCTGAAGAGACTTGGGAAACCAGCTTTGGTGGAGGCGCCAGCCCAAAGGCGTCCTGGGAATGCATCAGAACTTCAGGAAGAAGTAGAATAAGTCACAGCCAGGGGATCCAGACCAGGAAAAGGCACTAGAAGGGAGCTACCGGCTTAACATGGATGGCTGAAAGCATCCCGTCTCCCACGATCGGCCTGGTTAGGGTGGATTTGGCTGCTCTGACTTTCCTCCAGAACACAGATTAGAGTTTAATCTTGGAACTCCACTGCCTAAGGTGAGCCGATGGGTGGGGTGCGGGTATTAAAGTTTCTGTGTGAAGCTCCCACAGATTCAGAAGAGAAGAGGTTGCAAATGACTCCTCTGTCCCCGTGAAGCCCAACCTTCCAACCTTCCATCTTAATAATGCTAAAAAGCTGCAAAAGTTTAGCTATTTCCCCAAAGTGGCTTAGAAAGCAAGTTGAAGAATTGGCCCAATTCAGTGCTCTGCTGATGAACCTCGAGGTCTAGGCGAAGAGTGCAGGGAGAGGAAGCGGAACAGAAATCAGATAAGTAGAGGGAGATCTTGGAAGGCCACAGGCAAAGATTCTCATCACTGTTCCCACTTGCTTTGCCAAAAGTTTTGAGTAGTTTGAATGGAACGGAAAATGTGTTTCCCCCCAGCTATTTGAGATTGTAAATTAGAAGAAAATGATTGTCCAAGTGTGTCAAAATGACCCCATTTTAGTTTCTAACATAGTGAAGAACATGGAGGGAAAATTGGATAATTGTTTAAATTCTGCTAAGGAAGCTCACTATTATGGTCCGAGGCTACAGAAGTCAATGAAGTACAGTATGCCCTTGTTGCCCCTCCGTGTGTGTGTGTGTGTGTGTAAGAGAGACGCACACACACATAGAGGGGAGATAGAGAGAGAGAGAGAGAGAGAGAGAGAGAGAGAGAGAGCACATGCATAGTTACTAATCAATGGGGACTTGCAGTTGAAGATATAAAAGCTTGACTAGGAATGACCTACCAGCCTACTCATTGATTTGATGCAGTACCACTTGTGAACACCTTGATTTGTGTTTTGTTTTGTTTGTTTTTTTAGTTGCAGGCACCATAGCTATGAGCAAAACATTTAGTTTATGTGGCCCTTAGATTCTCTGGAAATTAGTCTAGATATTTGCTTCCTATTGATGTAGAGTCCCACCATCAGGAGGTAATCAGGCACCATGGGCTTTTAAAGGGAAAGACACTAGCTAGCCTACCATAAACACACATAAATACTTTACACTCGCTCTTCAATTAAACTTCTCCAAAATAAACAACCATTAGAAAAGTATAGGAAGAATTCCGTGACAGCCCTATGTAGTAGAAGGGCACAATGATAGTGGGCAGTCAAAATTGTCTATTGCATGAGCCGAGATAGTGGGCAGTCAGGATTGTCTATGGCATCGGATTGGATAGTGTGCAGTCAGAATTGTCTATGGCAAATACTTCTTTTCAAAAGAGGTTTAAAGTGACAAAAAAAGGGAGAGTCAAATTTTTAAATAGAGAAAATAACTCAAAAATTGAGATTTTATTGAAGGAAATAAATAGGAAGATCTTATGCAGGTGTTTGGGGAAACCCAAATACTAATACCAAAGACAAAAATAGACTTTATAAGATCAGAACATGTTTGCACATGTTGAGAGAGAGGAGAATTCTGTACTCAAAAGCTCATATTCATCAATACATTTTAGCCACATTGACATCTGTTTACTGTATATTTTGAACTAACTTCTCTTCTAGAAATTGAGAGAAACTTGATATGATTTATCCATATGCTTTATGTGGCAGTACCATAGCCTTTCATATCCATACACTATCTACAAAATATTAAAGCAACTTTGCTATGTTCATCTCATACTTTAAAGACAAGAACATATCTTATTTTCATGTTTCTTTCAGGACACCTCTGAGATAGCATGTTAACAGTATAAAGGCCACACTGGGTTTAGTTCCTTGCTCTGAAGAGATTCCACTTAAGTTTAATTTGTTAAAAAAAACCAAACCAAACCAGAAATGCATTACATATTTTCAACACTCAGATCTGAAACTGAGTTGTCTTTGTCAATCTTGTGATGCCATGAGAGTATTAAAGGTAGAAAAATAGAAAATTTTATCTTTGGAGATTTCTGGTTTTTACTTCTGTTTGTGAGACACTTCATCTTTTCCCTGGAGCTTGTGGAGAAGTTGTATTCCTCATACTGAACCAAAAGTAAAAGGGTCTGAATTGATGAGGGTGTGTGCATTCCACTAGAAACTTTATGAACATGTAACTAAGAATGAATGTCAAGTCAAATGTCTTCATGAGAGAGAATTGTCTCTCTTTAACCTTCCTTCTCTCATCTCCACAAATACAAACAGAATGAAAATTTGGAAGCTAATTTCATGTCTGACTGTAGAGGCATTTGATAGAACTTGATATCTTCATTCATCCCTTTGATATTTAGCCTCATTGGCATACAGGGAAAGTAGAAAATTTTCAAACACTTTAAAACAAAAACTAAAATAGACCACTAATTTTCATTGTCATAAAATTAACATATAAGCATAAATTATAGTTATATGTACCTACTATTGTCATTGTGACTCATGATGCTTAGAAATAATCATATCTCACACTTAGGTTGAATTTGTGACACCTGGCACTAATCCAAAGTTTAAATATGTCAACTCATTTTATGTTGAGAATTATCTCTGAGTTAAGTCTATTATTATTCCATTCAAGGAGGAGAACATTAAGGCAGATAAAAGTCCAAGTCAGAAGTCTAGTAAGTAGTAAAATTGAAATTTGGACGCAGTCAATCCGACTCTAGAGTGTATGCTGTCTAGTCCTGCTGAGAAGGGCAGGATATGGGGCAGTTATCAGATTTACCTCTGTATCAATCAGGTGGTGTGACATTCAGATAACAAGAGACACTAACAAATACACTGCATTTTATTTATTCATCTGTGGGAAAATTTCAGTTTTGAATGAAGAAAACAAATGAAAGGTTAGAATAGACTTCCAAAATTTCAAAAATAAACACATAGATATTGTTCTACAACATTTTACTTTGGCATGATTTTGTCTTATGAGAAGAATGTAAACTGTATCTTATCTTTATACTATAAAAAGGAATGTAAAAATAAAAATGGGATTAGGAAGCAGGAATTGAAAATTCTGGGAGAGAGTTCCATCCATTCTAGTCACCACAGTTTTGAAGTCACGTTTGTATACCCACAGAATTATCTTAGAGCTAATGGACAAGTACTTATAGAAACAGAGGAAACTGAACCAGAACCGCCCCTTTTCTCTTCATAGTTGGTAAAAGACAAAATGTGAAATTTCACTGCTTTGTTTTGCTTCACATTGCTTGGCTAAATCCAGTAAGTTCTTTTCCTGTATACCTATCATCAGTATGATTTTAAACAGCTTCTTAAAATCACCAAATACATTAAAGACAAAGATCAGTCAACTCTATCTTTATATTCTCTTTCCTGGTAGTGTGCCTGCTGACACGTCTAGCAAGATGGTGCAAGGCTTAGGAAATGTAGAGAGGTGCTAGTGAGGAAAGTCAAGAACAGAAGTGAGAGGGGTGCTTAGATCCTGCTGGGTCAGGCGGCTCTCCTCTCTATCAACTTCCTTCTCCCCATGCACATCAACAAGACGCAGTGAAATGCAATGATTCTAATGAAGATGGGAAAAAGAAGAGGAGGAAAAGGAAAAGGGTACAGAAGAGGGATAGAACGAGTAGTCAAAAGCCACAAAGAAAGCTTTTGAGAGAGGAATGAATCCTAGAACATGAGTTAAAAGCTGCCTCAGAACATCTAAGCCAGCATTCATTGCATAGTGGTCATGCCTGATGCCCATTGACTTAGCTCTACTGATCTATCTACATTTGCTAAAGTATTTTTTTTTAACTCTGGTGGAAAAAAAATGAGGAAAAGGACTGTAAAACCTAGGATTTGAGGTCAGAAATATTTTTATGTCCTGTTAAATTATGTCTTTACATGTCCATCATTTAGAGGATGGGCCCCATGGTGCTGCTGGCTGTAAAGTGACAGGGCTGTACTCATTGCCCTCAACAGTGTGCTCTATGCAATACATAGATTAATGAGTGTAAAGGTGCTGCAAACTTTAGAATGCTACACAAATGCTATTGTAATTACACTGAGAGCATTGGGTTTCCCAAGCCCACCCTGCCCCTTTTAGTCTCAGCATGCACCTGCCTCTGGAAGCTCTGTGTTACTTTAACAGAAAATTAATTAGGTCCTTACCCCTCCCTCTGGATATCTGCCCGAGTTAGAAGTGCAGCTCAGCACACAAGCTCCATCATCCATATTAAAAGTGGGATTTTCTGCCTTGGCCTGGGCAGCCAGTTGACCAATAGGTTCCAATGTGTGTTTTCAATAAAGCTGCTTACCCAGGAAGCCTTATGAAGTGAGTAAGTCAAGCTGACATGATTTCCTTGCTGATTAATATGAAACCTAGGCTGTTTTTGCAATTCAGTAACATTAATTATTTACAGGAGGCAAATGAGGTTACAATGAAAACAAGCTCCAATTACCAGAAACAATTCAAATCATATTTTAATATTTTTGTAAACTCCAGGTACTAATCCCTGAATTCATTGACTGGAGACTCCAGCTTCAAGGATCAAATGGCATGTTACCATGTTTTTCCTTTTCTCATAATGAAAGGTGAGGGAGGGTTTAATGTTTCAAAGACTAGCTAGTAAACTGTGATATCTCAGTGGGTTTATCAGATTCTTTTATCTGGTAAACCTTATACCTAGAAATAACTCAAATGATCTGAAAACAGTTCAAACTCTTGTAATATCAAATACAAGATATTTACCAAATAAGCAGTCTCTATTTTTAATATAGTAAAATTTGTACATAAACCATACCAAACAGTATCTGTTAGGCAAGTGAATTGAAGTGTTTTTTCTGTATTTATCCAAAATAGCCCCATGGTATGCTCACAGTCACTATATTCTCTTTTGTTTTATATTAGTTCCATTTTTTTCATTTTTAATTAAGTGTTTTCTGACTGTTTCATTAAAAGTCTTGAATAGATTTAGTAGACTACCGACTTCTGCATCTGCCGCTGCCGTGGTAGTAGATCACTGACTTCTGCATCTAGCTGTTGCAATATCACTGACTTGTGTCTAGCTGTTGCTGTGGTCTTTTGCACATTATTGACTCCTGCATCTAGATGTTGCCATGGTCTTTCTGATGGTGTGAGGTACATGTGCAAAGGAAAGAACTGTTTTATGATAGATGACCAGCGGCGGCTTTTCTTCATGGCCCCTTCAAGATGCTGTGTCACTAGAATGTCTGAGAGAACACAGTGTGCTTAGGAAGAAATACAGTGCTCTTCTGGACATGTAGCAGGCCAGCCAAGATGGTACTATTATATAGGAGGTACTTGAAGTCACCTGTTAGCAGAGTCAGTGGGGAATATGGGATTGTACATGCCAAATGCATGAGAAACATCTCTAGAAAACACAGGAAGGTAGTCTTGATTGCTACAGCTTTTCATTTATTTTACAGTAGAAACTGAGAACAGTTTGCTTGCTTAACTGTTCAATATGTATCTTATTTGGTAATAACAGATTTATTCTTATACTATATATAATTATTTAAAAATCACTTTTCACTTTCAGCAATTTTTTAATTTATTAATTTTTTATTATGTTTTACTTTTTATTACATTCCAGCTGAGGTTTCCCCTCCTTTTACTCATCCCAGCCCTACTCCCTCCCTCCACTTCTCTCCCCTTTTTCCTTCAGAAAACAACAACCCTCCCAAGGACATCAACCTGATGGCAGAACAAGTTACAATAAGACTAGATACAAACACTTAAATCAAGGCTGGGCAAAGCAATCCAGTAGGAGGAAAAGGGTCCTAAGAGCAGGCAAAAGAGTCAGAGATACTTCCTTCTCCCACTGTTAGGAGTCTTACAATAGCAACATGCTACACAACCATAACATATTTGCAGAGGACCTAGTTCAGGACCCATGCAGGCTTTGTGATTGTTGCTTCAGTTTCTGTGAGCCCTATGAACCTTCATTAGTTGATTCTGTGAGCCATATTCTTCTGGTGTCCTACACTGCTCTGACTTAGGTGTCCATAGGTGTGTGGATTTACATATGGGTCTTTGATTTGATTCTATTGATCAACCTGTCTGTTTTTATGCCAATACCAAGCAGTTTTTACTATTACAGCCTTGTAGTACAGTTTGAAATCAGGGATGGTAATACCTCTGGAAGTTCTTTTATTGTATAGTATTGCTTTAGCTTATCATGTATTTTTTCTATTGGGGCAATAATTTATATGTTCATCTATTTTTCTTCACATTATAAATTTACAAAAGAAAGAATGTGTGCTTGGAATTCTATTTGTGTTATTTTTGTGTAAAATTTCCATAAGATAAATAATCTGATAATAAAATGTCAGACACTAGAACCACAATGAGTATTCATTTTATTCTTTTGTGCTAGTTTTTCTTGTAGTGTACTGTAAAGAGATGTGTGTCTAGGGCAATTCTTTGAGCCTTGGCTTAATTTAAAATAACAGATGGTCAAAGAAATCATGAAATATGAAGTCCCAACACAATGTGCTCTATAATCATGAAATAAAAACAAAGTTTATATGTCTTTTGACAGGGTCTCATGTAACTCAGGCTGGTCTTGAGCTTTCAATGCTGTTAAAGATGACTTTGAACTCCTGGTCTTCTTGTCTCTACCTCCCAAGGGCTGGGATCATAGGCATGTGCCATCATCAGTTTAGATTTACATCAAGTATTTTGGGGTTTACCTTTTATATTTCTTTTTTTTCCAGGATCTATAATGGCAAAAATGTACATGAAATCGAAGGATATAGTGGAGCTGGTCAACACACAATCCTGGATGGACAAAGGTCTGAGTTCTCAAAATGAGATGAAGGAACAGGAGAGAAGATCAGGCTCTTATGGGATGCTTGGAACCTTAACTGAAGAGCATGACAGTATTGAAGAAGAGGAAGAAGAGGAAGGTGATGGAGAGAAACCTAAAAGAAGAGGTCCCAAGAAAAAGAAGATGACCAAAGCACGCCTGGAGAGGTTCAGGGCTCGAAGAGTTAAGGCCAACGCTAGAGAGCGGACCCGGATGCATGGCCTAAATGATGCCTTGGATAACCTTAGAAGAGTCATGCCATGCTACTCTAAAACCCAAAAACTTTCCAAGATAGAGACTCTTCGACTGGCAAGGAACTATATCTGGGCCTTGTCTGAAGTCCTAGAGACTGGCCAGACACTTGAAGGCAAGGGATTTGTGGAGATGCTCTGTAAAGGGCTCTCTCAGCCCACAAGCAACCTGGTCGCTGGATGCCTCCAACTGGGACCTCAGTCTGCCCTCTTGGAGAAGCATGAGGAAAAATCTCCAATTTGTGACTCTACTGTCTCCATCCACAACTTCAACTATCAGTCTCCAGGGCTCCCCAGCCCTCCTTATGGCCATATGGAAACACATCTTCTCCATCTCAAGCCTCAACCATTTAAGAGTTTGGAAGACTCTTCTTTTGGGAGCCATCCACCTGATTGCAGTACCCCACCTTATGAGGGTCCACTCACACCACCACTGAGCATCAGTGGCAACTTCTCCTTGAAGCAAGGTGGCTCCCCTGACTTGGAAAAATCCTACAGCTTCATGCCACATTATACCTCTGCAAGTCTAAGTTCAGGACATGCACATTCTACTTTTCAGGCTGGCACTTCTCGCTATGATGTTCCTATAGACATGACCTATGATTCTTACCCCAACCATGGTATTGGAACTCAGCTCAATACTATCTTCACCGATTAGGTCAGGCAGATAAACATCAACACTTCAGAAAATGAGGTGGAGATATTTTCTATGTTTCTAGTGACTGAGCTAAACCCTCAGAGAATTTAAAAGAACCCTTTGGATATACATCAAACACAATGACCCTAGTCCAATCAGAATCTCCTATTCCTGATAACTTCCTTCTCATTAATGTCTTATATTGCACCAATTTCTGTATTTGGGATTCTCACATGAAAATATTTGATGGTTTGTGCTCACATGGTAATAGTATAGAAAACCAAGGTCCTGCTCCAGTGGTAACTTTCCAATTCTGGTGTTTGTTGCTTTCTGATAAACATAGAGCAATGGTTCTAAGGCAACATATACCTTTCATCTCTCATAAGTTTCTTAAACTAAAAAGCAATAAAGGGAAATAGCATGAATGGAATGATGAAATGGAACTGGAAGATATCAGGTACATGTCTGTTGGCTTATAGAACATGAAATTTGTGTGAATTTGACAGATCTTTATATCTATCTAAACATAACATTCAGAGTCTAATATAACAACTTGATTATTAATGTAAATAACCAAGTATGTTCTTTAAGAGATTAGTTCTATTTATTGCTGTGCTGAAAGGTATGCACACCACTTTTAGTGATTTCAGAACCATGACAGAAACCTCACACGAAGTTTTTCTTCTTTTCCTTTTTAAAAAAATTTATTGTTTGCGTGTTTGTTTGTTTCTTTTCTTTTTACATATCAACTAAAGTTTCTCCTTCCTCCCCTCCCACCTATGCTCCTTCCATCTACTTCTCTGCCTCTGTTTTTGTAAATTTTATTCTTGATTGATAATATTTAAACAACAACTATCTTAGTCCTAGGAAATGAGCAAGAAAGACAGTGAAATACCTGACTTGTGTGGCCAATGGAACACAGAAGTATCAGTTAGTTCATTTCCTAGCTTCCATGACTAAAGGGCTATGGGAATCCTGCCAGTGTCTAGGTGCTTCTGCTAGAATCAGAACACAGCCAAGTTCCCACTGCAGAGTAATAAGATGGTGGTTGGCTGCCTTACTAGCTAACACAAGTTGAGGGACTCTGCCTAACGTAGCCAACAGAAAAATAGGATTTTTTTTCTCAAACAAGATGAATTTCACTGTTTAAAGAAAAGTCACTAAATCCATGGAGCTCCATTTGTTCCAGCATCATACTTTCCAGAACCACAGTCACTAATCAAGCTTGAATTCTCACAACACAAATGTCACTCTTCACTTCACATCCTCCACTGATTGTTACCTTGTCCTCATTCCTGAGATATAATATTGCTTTATATTATAGCAGACGATTCAAGAGAAGTGACTTAGAATTGAGAATCAAAATTCAGGGTCAGTGAATGCTCTTACCAGTTTGTATCTTCAACACGAGTTTTGATCAGTCTGAAGAATATTTATTTTTCTTTATGTGACATCTCTTTTCTTTGTATCCACACTGGCTCACTCAAGTTTCTCTTTTACAGAGAATTCATTCTGTGAAATTTTACTATCCTGATCCATCTTACCTAACAATTATTTAGGCCCAACTGAAGAATATAAATAGCTTATTTGATAGTGGTTACATCTATAGGAATAAATTTGAGCAATTTTAATGACAGATGCATATTCCATTTTATCTACCAAACTAAGCATCTTTTCTCTTTATTGCTTTTATTTATTTCTTCACAAATAAGTTATTTTGTGTCCATCTTATTGCAGCACTTACTCTGCTCCACTTTGCACTCCTGGCTTATAAATATATTTAAAATTTTGTAGAGAGATCTTAAACTATACCACCACAGTATCCATCCTTACACATACCTTGAATTTCCCTAGTGTGAATAGGCAAAGGGAGATATCTATAGTTATCCGTGGTGGTGTTTTTGAGAATTTAATGTTTGTAGCATTTATGTTTGTAGATAATAATTGCTATCTGCATTATTTATTAGACACTATTTATTTAACTTATTTATCTTTTTTTAATGCAAAAGTTTGGGTCCCACAGATATATCTGCAACTTCATAAAGCTTCCATGGGAAAGTAGCTTACAAGTTTGCAATGAGAAGAAAGGAGAAAACCAGTTCTTGGTGGCTTGTGATGGTTTTATAAAAAGGAGCAATAATTTGAATAGCTATGCAACTTAATGGTTTTAGATTTTCCCCCGTATGGTACACCAGAGTTAAATTTTTGTTTATGCCTTTGAAGAGTGTAGTACATATGAATCAAGACTGTAGAATTGTGAAGAGAGATTTTATAACTGGACACAAATTTGGAACTGTACCATGCTTTAAAAGAACTCCTTCAAATAATATCCATTCTTCTGAGAACATTTTCGGGTAAAAGTAAGCAATTGTTTAAAAGAAATGACTATGTTTTCTCTCCTTTTTTCAGTAGCAATAAAGCCTTGAGCGTTATTACACATTGTGTTTTACTTGACTGTGGAGTTTTCATTTAGTCTTTGCATTTATGATTGACAAGCAGCTAGCACAATCGTTTCAGCCAGAGCAGAAGGTTTCCATATTCCTTCTTCCGTGTCTTCTGTCTGGAAGATTTGGAAGGTCACAATTTAGTAGATAAGCATCTCCATCATTCATACAATAAACTATAAAATTTGCATTTAGTGTGTTAGTTCAGCCACAGAGGGTAGCCCATAGAGGGATAGACTAGTATCCTCAATTTAAGTGAGCTTGCCTACTTTTGAAAAAAATATGAAGTATGTTTTTGGCAATTGCCTTTTAATGTCTTCTGATTTTTAATCTTCTTTTGTTAATATTTTTCAAGGGTTCCTCTTAAATGGATAAAATTCAAATTAAAAGAGTCTAATAATAATGACGATTAATATAAATAAAGTTGGTTAACAAAGGAAAGACTTTAATATTAAATAAAATAAAATAAATTAATTAAAACTTAAATATTTAAGAAACAAATGTACAAAGGAATGTCATCTTCCAGCCTGTCTCTTGTCTGCTGTTCCCGGTCTCCACATAGAAACCATTGTTTTAAATACATTTAGTTAATAGTTACCAGAGATGTTTTATACAAACAGAAGCAAATATTTGGTACATTTATCATAAACATTGACAATAGTATCTCCTCTCCTTTTCTGCAAATATTCTTGTAATATAGTTCTGTGTATTGGCTTAATATTTAAGCACATATCTTCAGATTTTTTATATTTAAAATATTTTTTACTGTGATGTTACAACTGGCTATCATTAAACAATAAAATACTATAAACCATGAAATTAAGATAAAGAATTTAGGTTGCAATATTGAATGACACATCATTTGGCAGTTACAAGAGTCTCTTTGCTTGTCATTGTTCCAAGGAGACAATCTTTGACATGGTACATTCCAGTCTGACCAATTACCACATCCACAACAGAATCTGAGAAAGGAACACTCTCTTCCTTCACAAAATATGAACTTTTTATTGGATATGACCTGTGTATTCTATAAAGAAGATGGGAAGACCCTAGTTTAGTTTGTTGTTGCTTGAAAGCACCCACCATTCTTAGTGGTAACATCCATTTCATGATTTCATTTTCATAATTTTGTGATATAAGAAAGATGCTTTACTAGAAAATCAGAGATAATGAAAATAAAATATATCAGCATAGAAATGCTAAATGTTCAAACTTAGCTCCTTCAGCCTGTGTAATTGAAGGATAGTATGGTATAATGATTGCATCATAACATTTGACATTGAATAATAGTACCTTAGATAGCACGCATGGGCAGCCCATATACGGCATGCCTGGAAAGATGGCTAAGCATTTAAGAGCACTGCCTGCTCTTCCAAAGGTCCTGAGTTAAATTCTCAGCAACCAATTGGTGGCTCACAACCATCTGTAATGAGATCTGGTGCGCTCTTGAGAAAGAGACCTGGTCAGTCATCCTTATCAACTTAGACCATGGAACCCAATACGAACAAGTTCAACAGACCCACTATACATGGGCTGCTCATGCATGCTTTAGCATTGACAAAGCATAAATTTCAAATTTCATTTCATTCTAGCTAGGCTATTTACTGGATAAACAATCTTTGTTCAAACTGGTTAATCTTTATAGCCTCACATCCCCCGTATTTATAAGAAAGGTCATGGAAAAGCTAATTGTGCCATCTTCATGGGTTATGATGGTAAATTAATTGAGATTCCATACCCAAAGTATTTAGCTCATACTTAATAAGAGATGATTGCCACCATTTGTTATTATTCATTTATTTTTTATATATTAATGTTAATTTGTCTCTAATACATGTCTGAGGAGTCCAGATGGTGTCTCCTTCAAACACAGGGAGTCCACAGAGTTCTTTAGTTAAGAGTGTTAAATCAGACAGTCTTACATCCGAAGCTAACTGGATATATAGTTCTAAGCAAGTTGATTAACATCTCTATCTTAGCTAAGCCAGAGAGTTGATATGATTATTAAAACTGTTAATAATTCCAGAAGAGTATTTTGGTCAGGTTAAGGCATGAGGAAAATACCTCTCTGTTTTTCCTTTTGTTTCCTTTCTTTCTTTCTTTCTTTCTTTCTTTCTTTCTTTCTTTCTTTCTT
>JABTXL010020108.1:415122-576477 GCA_025134845.1 Neodon shergylaensis | reverse complement strand
CTTCCTTCCTTCCTTCCTTCCTTCCTTCCTTCCTTCCTTCCTTCCTTTCTTTCCTTCCTTTTCTTCTTCCTTTTTTCTCACTAGACAGGGTTTCTCAGTAGCTGTGCAGCTTATCCTGGAACTAGCTCTTATAGACCAGGCTGACCTCGAACTCACAGAGATCTGCCTGCCTCATGTGCCACCACTGCCTGGCCCTAGTGCCAGATTTCATGCTAGCCCCATAACGATTCCATCAATCAAGATATCTCTTTCGTTGCTCTCCCTCTGTGTCCTTCCCCCATCTCTACCATCCTAATCCCTCAAGTTCTCCTCCTTCCCTCCTCCCAGCCTCCCCGCTTCTGCACTCCCTTCTCCCCAACCCTCACACTTCCAATTTTCTCAGGATATCTTGTCTATTTCCCCTTTCCAGGGGAATTCATGCATGTTTCTCTTAGGGTTCTCCTTGTTTCCTAGCTTTTCTGGGGTTGTAGACTATAGGCTGGTTATCCTTTGCTTTATGTCTAATATTCACTTATGAGTGAGTACATACTGTGTTTGTCTTTATGGGTCTGGGTTACCTCACTCAGGATGTTTCTTATTTATTTATTTTTTATTTTTTTCTAGTTACATCCATTTGCTCACAAATTCCATGATGTCGTTGTTTTTTACCCCTGAGTAGTACTCCATTGCATAAATGTACCACATTTTCTTTTAAATAGACATTTTAAAAGCAAACTTTCTGAATTTAGAAAATAGGACATTTGAATTTTGCTTACTTTATAGAAACTGAAAGGAATCTTGTTGTAGCTTTTTGCTCTGATCTGGCCTACAATGGTGTACAACAGTATACTCTCACCTCAACAATATGAAGTAATACTGGGTTTTGATTCTGTTTTTTAAGTTGTTATTGGGAATATGTCTGGACTAGAAAGTAAACCCAATGCAGGGAATACAGAAACCAATACTGGAGTACACACTATGGACAGTCCAATAGACAAAGCCCTTTTACACATTGTTAGTAGCAGTGTGAGGCACGCAGATCAAATATTACACAAAGTATTTGACAGAGAGACTTGAGGCCTTTTCTTATTTGCATGTTAACTAGTTTATAGTTAAGACAGACCATAATGCCATTTTCTTTTATACATTTGTCTTAGATTAGTGAATTCATACTTTATATATGGTTAAGTAAAATATATTTTCTGGGATAAAGTTAGGTTATTAATATGACGATTTTAGATGTCTTATGGGGGAATAAGCTTGCTTAAATTAGTTAACCTTTCAAAGTCTACTTTGTTTTCCTAAAATGGCTAACAAAAACAATGTAAAGCAAAGGAAATTCTAAGCAATGTTATGGGTGGACATAGCAGACCCAGAGAAACAGATGATTATAATGAAAAGTCCCCATCTTGATTGTCATAATACACAGTTTGCATGTGTCTATAAGAAACTAATGACTTATTAAATGCGAACCAAAGGCAATTTTAAGAAACAATCACTAAGGCTGTGGTGGGACATACTTATGCTGGTATATGCCTTTATTTCCAGCACTCAGGAGGCAGAGGCAGGTAGATATCTGTGAGTTCAAAGCTAGGATGATCTATAGAGCCAGTTCCAGAAATGCCAGGGATACACAGTGAGAAAACAAAAACAAACAATAACAACAACAAGTAAGTATAATAATAATAATATAAAAAGGAAGTACCCTTTCCTCCTAGTCTGTCCACATGTGTGATAGATCTCTCAGGACAGAGATTAGATAAGTGTGCTGTTTAATAAACTTTCCAAACTTCCATCATCTTACCTATAAAGTAAGATGGCTTAGACATTAGACACCTGATGTTTAGTTAAATGCATTACTAATTCTATTAACATTTTATGCTTATTTTCTACCTGACAGAACAACAAATTTACATATTTTGGAAAACAAAGAATGATTGAATAGAAGTTTATAAATAAACAAATTATTAACTTCCTTTTAAACTCTAGGGGATAGTTTAAGATAGCTGATTAGCAACTGCAAAACCACACAATGGCATTTAACTATTTAAGTTGTGGTGTGTTTTTAATTTTTTGTCATTTAAGGAAATGATTTTGTTGGCAGTGAACTTATTCTTAGTCTCCAGTTAGCTAAAATATATTTCTCAAAGGCCAAATGGAAAAGTTATATTTAAATTAAAAGTTATATTTCTATAATTGATAAACTTCTGTTTCTTCCTGAAGTTGTAAAAAAAAACAAAACAGACTGAAGTTGACTGGATCATTTACTTTATTGCAAATATGGTCAATCCTAAACTACTCCTAAGCATATTCTGTACTGAGGATTAGTTTTGGGTTTAATTATTTTATGGACAATTCCATACGTGTATAGAATGTGTTCATCCTCTCTTACTTTCTCTCATCCCCTTCTTCTCCAGCTGAAGTCCTTCTTCCCAAGTACGGCCCTCCTATTACCTTGTCTCTTTTGTATGTGACCTACCTAGCTCAGTCTGGGATGCTTTTATACACATGGCTTAGGCGTTATTTACCGAAGTGTGGGTGACTTGCTAGTGACTACAGCACTGGAGAAAATATCTCCTATCTATGCTGAGGACTGTTGAAAATATTTATAGGAAACTCGTCTCTCAGTATCAGCTCAGGTGCTCTTAATTTTACATTGTGTTTCTATATAGACATATACAAATGAATCCAAGTTGAAATAAGCATATATAAATGTCTGCTGTGTCCATGTTCACTTGAAAATGTGAATATTTCAACATAATTTGGTGTACATTGAATGCATGCATGCTTACGCGCGTGTGTAATATGTTTGAATATACTCTAAATAGAAATACTTTTGGATCACTTAATTTTTGGCAAGTCTATAGACAGTTCTTTCATTCAACAACACAGTTTTTATACCTAAATTGGAAGTTTAGGCTCCAAGAGAGGAGGTAGGGTAGAAAGTGGGAACTGGGAGGGGGCGCGGCTATTTCTTCCCCTTGGACTGGACCTAGAGGGACAGTTTGACAATGGCAATCATTCTTCCTTGTCTAATGTGTTTCTTCTCCTTTGAGAGCTGGCCTCTAAGCTTAGCCAGATTCAGAGCAGGCAGGCACGTGGCTGACCCACTGAGGGCCAAGCACAGTCGCAAGCTGCTCGGGGGGCTTCAGGAGCAGACTATCCCCTGGCTCCTGCCCACCCCACTGCTGCCAGCCTACAGCTTCCCTCCTGCCAGACCCCTGGGCATGCTGATGGGAATGGCATAATTACCTAATCCCTGCCTAAGGAGATCTAGGACACATGTAGACAGATGGAGGACCAGGGGGAATCAGAGGGGCCTTGTGTTAGAGGAGGGATTAGAGACTAGTCTGAGAGTCACAGGCTAGCCTGAGAGACAGTGCTAAAAGCTCCTCTCTCTCTGTAGCTCTGAGGTAAATCTTTCATCCAAACAGAAACTCTGGAAGGAAGAACCTAGACCTTCTTCTAGGAAATGCCTTGAGAAAAAGACATTGAATCTTGGTGTTCGGATTTCCACAAAGAAGAAAAAAACACGAATAGGTACTGACAGAAAATAATATAGGAGACTCAAAGTTACAGAAAAACTGATCTAGGGAAAGTAAAATAGAGCCAAATATGAAAAAGAGAAGAACCTTAATAAGGATCTGAATGCCTGCCTTCCATGCACCTGATCCTGGGCATGCTTCCTTTCGCTTGCTGCTCCAACGACCTGGTTTCGGACCTTCAGTATCAGTGCTATGGATGCATACAACAGTGATGATACTTCTCATCTGCAATGTCTCCTTTCCTCTATCACTATATCCTAGAAGACTACTTTAAAGTAAGGCAAGAACCATGTTATATCATGTTATTCTTATTGTCAAAAATCTTCCCTAGCTCAAGGAAATGAATAAACAGGTAAAGTACTTGCCACACACTTGTGAGGACCTGAGCTCAGACCCCAGAACCCACACAAAGCAGGGTGCAGTAGCACACACGGCTCTTCAGTCCCAGTGCTCCTACAGCGAGGTGGCTGGCAGAGACACCTTAATCCCCAGAATCTTTTGGGCCAGCTAACATAACCTACGCAGCACAGTGATCAACAAGAGGAGATCAGACACCTGAGCTCTCCCTCTGGCATGCACTGTGGTTAGTGAATGCCTGTACTCACCAACACAAATATGGACTCATATGTACACATCCATAGACACACACAGATTTAAAAGTTCTGAAATGATCCTCCTGTCACAGCGTGCAGCCCCCAATAAACTTCTAAACATAATATTTACTACCCCTCACCCAAATGTACCGTTCTCTGTATACATATACCACTAATTCTTCGTATTCCATGCTCTTTCTTTTTCTTTGCTATTCTGTACAAGTTCATATTGTTCTCTGAATCACCACAAAGTGAAATTGCTACTCACCTTAGCTCAATGAGGTAAGTTTTCCTGAGTGCTCTCCTTTATTAGTAAAACTTTTCAACACCTTGACCCCACCCAGGTCCGGATGGAAATCATATCTGGTAAAAGATTCCCTGGGTATCTCTGTAGTCATTATATACTATGCAGCAAAGAATGCCTTTGAATTTCTGATCATCTATATTGGCTTCTTGAGTGCTAGGATTAGAGCTGTATGCCAACATGCTCAGTTTTATGTGGAGTCAGAGAGTGAATCCAGGGTTTAGTACATGCTACACAAACACACTACCAACTAAACCATGTCCCTAACTATCCTCTTGAGTTGTTATTTTCTTCAGAATGATTTTTGTACAAATAAAAATACAGAGGAAGATGCAGATAACATAAGCATTGTTGAAGCAGCACAGTTTTAGAAAACTGAGGAATAGAATCAAGATGAGAAGAAAGGATTGTGGATCCAATTTCTCTAATTTGAATACATCAAATGTTTTTGGATAGTTTCCTGAAGGGCTAGATCATTCACTGGGTAGGAGAAAAACTCAGCTGTGTATTAAAAGAAAATAGACAGCTGCTGCTTCCGTGTAACTGAGGCAAGAGCTCTCTGTTTTGGTTCCTGCTGCCCAAATTCTAGGGCTCACCATACTGTGAATCAATCCTCTTTGAGTGTAGTCTCTGGTTATGTCCTCAGAGCAACACAAAAATCACAATTCCTTGTGTAAGGTTTTTGTTTTTGTCATAGTTACAAAATATCTTAGAAAATATAATTCAGTGACTGAAGGTTTTATTATTATTATTAATTTGTGGCTCATGAGTCCAGTTAAAGTCATTTGACCTTATCAACATAAACTTGTTGTGATAGAGAGAGAAAACTCTTCAAATGCTTCAGCAACTTGATTTTCCCACCATTAAGCCTATGTTCTACACTCTCCACCAACTCTTAAGAGTTTATTCAATTGTGATAAATCAATGAGCTAATCTTTTTTTTTACTAGGTTGGAGTCTCTATAACCCAAGCATATTTCAAAGATTGGATTAATAATTTGGAGCGCAATCTCTGAAAACATGAATGTTTTATATGCAAACTGCAATTCCCTGTTTGGAGAAAAACAGAAATTTCGTTTTCAGAGTTTACAACAGGTATTTTTCTTTTGAGCTGCCAACCAGATCCCAAATCATGATACAGAGATTTATTAGCTTTAAACACTCAGCAATAGCTTAGCTCTTATTTTAATCTGTTTTCTTTATCCAAGTTTTGCCTTTCTTTTTGTATGTCATACTTTTCCTGTTTTTTTCTGGCTGGCTGACTGTAGCTGCCTGGCTGGCTGACCTCCAGTGTCTCCCTCTTCTTTTTCCTCATTCTCTCTTCCTTTCTCTTCTCTGGATTTCTCTTCCTCTTATTCTCTCTGCCCATCATCCCTGCCTATCCCTCTCATGCCTGGCTATTGTCCATTCAACTTTTTATTAGACCAATCTGGTACCTTAGGTAGGCAAGGGGAAACAAATGCAATGCATCTTTACATAATTAAACACACAATCCTTACATCATTAAACAAATGCAGCATAGACAAATTGAACACATCTTCACACACTTAACGTAATATTCCTCACCATAAGTCAATGTGATACATCTTTGCCTAGTTAAAGTAATATTCCACAATAAAAGTTCTTATATAATTTCATTCCCTTCAAAACTTCTGTTGCAAGGTAAATTTTTCTGTTTAATCACTGGACATGCCTTCACTAATGTCATGGTGCAACAAGCAGAACTATCTTCACCAGCTGTGCAGGTGAAGAAGGATCTTTCCCTTATAATCATCAGAGATTCATGATTTATTTCTGGATTGATGATCCAACAAGCCCTAGATAAGGGCCAGGTGTTTCACATACTGTCACTGACTTTGGACACATTTCATAAGTTTCTAAACTTCAATGCTTTATCTGCAAAATAATAACAAAAACATTCAGTGATTTTTATGACATTCATCATACTTGACATGATATGTAGTCTAAGAGACCTGACATTGTCTTCATTACTAATTTGTAGTCATTATTACCTTCATTACCATCTACAGTTCCTCCTAGTAGGATGAGATATTTGTCACACTGGGCTGGTGAAAGAGATGAATGCTGTATCGGGGCAAAGAGAAAAGGTGACCCATGGGAATAGAAGTGGTTTTGAATACTCACAAAAGTCATCAGAAGGAATTATTAGGTTACAGGCTGGAGTGTGTGACTCAGCTGGAGCCTGGATACAAAAGATCCCTGAGCAAAAGCATCAGGGACACACGGGGGGGGGGGCAGCTGATTCTGTGCCCACAGTTGGCACAGTCCTACAAGGTTTTCAAGGATAAACGAGAAAGGAAATCAGTCCTGGGAGGGAGCACTGCTGACATGTTGCCCTGCTTCCGAGCAGCAGCTGCAGGCAGATGGAGCAGCTGCAGCTGTTCTAAGGAGCCTGGATTTCCCGGGAAAGTGAGCATCAGGCAAAGCAAATGGGGAAGAGGCAGGCATGGGCTCCCAGCATGGGAGATTCCATTGCATAGCATAAGGAAATTGAGCAAAGAGGGAGATGTGTAGGGTGGCAAGGAGAGGCTGTTATGGATGTGAAATGATGTTCTCTATTGGAAACTGGCTGATATAAATGTAGAAAGACGTAAATAAGATCTGGAACTTCATCTATGCCCTTAGATTGCAGCATAAATATGGATAAATAATTATTCTAAGAGATAATACTAATTGAATGCTAGTCAAGGGTTAAAAATGCTTACTATTTGCATTTGTGAAATAATATAATTCTTATGATAGCATTTTATCTGCAGTAACAGTTTTGAATTTTTCACATGGAAGTCTGAGGTACAGGGGCAGAGTGTCCATCAGGTGCACAACTAACACTTATCAGGATGGAGATTTCAGGACGTTGGGCCTATATATTTTTGGATTATGTTTTAATTGACACGTAATTTTATGCACTTTAATGAATTCAAGGTGATATTTCAACACACATATGCAATGTACAATGATTAGATCTGGAAAATTGGCATATTAATCTGAAACATAATTACTTTATATTAAAAACTCAACACCCTCTCTAGTTTGGAATGCACAATTAATTGCCATCAGTCTTAGTTACCCCACTGAGCTATAGAACTTTAGGAAGTGATTCCTTCTGACTAATTGCACCCAATAGCCATCCCCTTCCCTCCTCTTCCCCTTTCTGTGCTGTTGGCAATCACCATTCTCCTCTCTACTTCCATAAGATCAGACTTTTCAGCTTGTACATGAGTAAAAACATGTGGTATTTGTCTTCCTGAACCTAGATGACCTCATTTAGCATAATGCCCTCAAGTTCCATCTTTGTTGCTGCAGATGGTTAGCTCCCATTCTTGTTATGGTTGAATTATATCCTATTGTATATATGAAACACATTATCTGCATCTTTTTGTCTCTCAATAGACCCCTTAGTTGATAGCATATCTTTGTCGTTGGGGGTAATTTTGTAATAAACATAGGGGTGCAGATATGTCTTTGGAGATCTGTGCAGTGGGATTGCCAAGTCAAGTGGCACCTTTAGTTCTAATTTTTCTAAGCTTACTCCATACTGTTTTCCACAATGGCTATACTGATTTATGTTTTTATGGACAGTATGTGAGAGTTCATTTTCTCCTCACTCCCGTCAGACTTATCTGTATTTTGATGGCATTCATTTCAGCTGGGTGAATCTGAGTTTGCGTTTTAATCTTCTATTCTCAACCAAATCTGTCCAATAGTACACTGCATTTTTCAGATTTGGCTGGCACATCTGGGGAGATATTTAAATTTATTTAATTATAATTAAACTCAAGTATTATCGTATGACTAGGACCTACCCAATCAGTATTCCAGCTTCGTACTGCCCCTTTATCAACCTGCTACTAATATTTTCCAACATAAGATTGCATGACTTCAGTCGCACAAAGATCATTAATCAAGTGTGACCCACTTATCTGACCATGGAAATTTCTCAGAATCTATCATGACAGAAGATTCTCAGTAATCCTGAGTATGGTGGTAGACTCTCTGTTTGAGAAGACATTCTTCTATGGACTCCAAGGAAATCAATTGATTTAGGGAAAAAAATAAAAAAAATAGTTGTCCTTACAGATGCTGTCTCTACAGCCCTTTGAATTTAGGTAGCACAATTGCAACTCCACTCCAATACCCTTCTTCCACTTGAGTTCCTATTCCTTGCTGGTTTTCTTAAAAAGCCTGATCCAAGCACCTCACTTGGCTGTCAATTTTCTTTCAGCAGATGTAAATAGTGATTTAAAAAAAATGTTAAATATGTCACTGAAAAAGTTCCCTGCAATGACTCATCAGAGTCTTGGGGGGTTATTAGTTCTTACAAATATACATAAAAACCCCACATTTATCCATACAATAATCTTATTAATGTTTTATTTTGATCACTGGAGGTGCCTTAAATAATCCACCCGAGCATCGATCTACTAGTCCTCTAGACATTCCAGGGCCTTATTAGTCAAGTATTTCCTACTTGTTTTCTCAAACTTTTTGTCTTTTAGCAAATTAGAATTATCAAGCTTCTTTTCCTTCACTTTGTTTTCTATCTGTTAAATTTCTTCTTAAATCTCATGAGATAGATACAAAGTCATCTGCCTTTGACAGCTTCTTTGATCCTTTCCTGAGCACAACCACCCCAGGAGAGTGAGGCTCCCCTACTCGGTGATCCACTAACTTCTCTTTTCTAATCCTCACAAAGTATTTGACTCAAACCTCTAAGAGAACATTTAACTCATTCAACTGCAATACCATGCTTCCAAATCTGTCTCTGCCGAAAGCTCCTAGCTCAACAATGGCAGGAAGATTAAGTTACAGTTGTCTTTCCCTAACATATTCCAAACTCGTGATCTTATCAAGAGCTAAATAAATACACAGTGACTGGACAAAAGTATGAACAACTGAGCTACATAAGATCAGATTCCTGTGGCAGAGCAAATCCGTGTTCGAGACAGACAAACCCAAGGTTAGGAACAAAAGAACATGTTCTCTGTTCTCAATCTAATCTTTTCTCTTCTAAGCAGAATAACCAAGGACTGAGTCTCTCCTCATTGTTTCCTGACACCCTGTAGAAATTCAGTCATCTTAGTGTTATCTTCACATTTGTCTCTTCCCACCTTGCAGCTACCCATTCCACACAGTTCTGAAACACTTGGCTTCTTTTCCCTCTATCCCAATTGTTCCTCTTTCTATAGCATCGGAATCTTATTGTCCTCCCTGCCTCATTCCCTGCTGACCTCTCAGCTGCTCATTATTAGAAGTCAGGAGGACTCAGCTGACAGCTGGGCCCTAGCAGGACAAGTCCGGCATCCCCAAAGCATCTCTGACAGATGCTGGAATGCTTAATAGTCAAACTTAATATTTCCATCCCTCTCACTATTTCCACAAGTCCACTGCCGCCTCCCAGGCTCCAGCTTAGGACTGATGGTATCTGTGAGATTAGCATGACTGGTACAGTCATAACAGGAGAAGACAGTTGCATGTACTTTGTGTACATCTCTTCTCAGTCATATCTGTATGCTATTAATCTCTGAGTTCCCAAACCCCAGCTATGGTCTTTGTTACGTCTTCTGCAAATGGTCACTAGCACATTTTCTAATGATTGAAACTCTGCATGATTGATTCTCTTCTTTCTCTTATCTATGGATTAACTAAGTTCCAGTTCCCTTAAGGAGATAACATAGGATTCTACCCAGGGAGTGGTTTGCCTACAGAATGTTTTGGTCTAGGGGGTGAGCGTGACTTGTTCCCCCCACCCCCCCAGTAAAAGAATGCTTAACTATGAATGTAGCCTGCAACCTTCAACTGGTCTGTTTATTTCCTTGTATCATGTTAATGCAGTTTTTTGTCTTACTCCTACCTTCTGGGGTCAGGGGTATTTTAAGAAGTTGGAAATTAAATGTGGGTGATTTCAGTACTCACTGAAATTCCCTCCCAGCACTATCCTATGTTTCTCCGTTTTATTATTTTCATTTGTGTCTTCATATAAATAAAGATCATATATAATAAAATCTTGCAGGGGGAGGCCACTTGTTCATCCTGTCTGCCCAGCTAGCTTAGCCCCAAAATAACTATACAGAAACTGTATTAATTAAAACACTGCTTGGCCCATTAGCTCTAGTTTCTTATGGGTTAACTCTTATTTTATTTTAACTCATTTTTATTAATCTATATATCTCCACGTGACAGTGGCTTACCGTGTAAAATTTCCAGCATCTGTCTCCAGTGGATCCATGGTGTCTCTCTGGCTCTGCTTTTTTTCTTTCAGAATTTAGTTCTGTCTTTTCTGCCTACCTAAGTTCTGCCCTATTAGGCCAAGGCAGTTTCTTTATTCATTAACCAATATAAGCAACACAAAGACAAAAGGACCTCCTATACCAATAAAAAAATAAAGATTACTATATTTCTAACCCCTCACGCCTCTACCATGGTGAGTGGTATTTTTGTCAAGGAGTGTCCCCGACACTTTCTAGAATACTTTAAAAATATTTCAGCAGGTCTAAATTTCACAAAATTTAACAGTTAAAGAAAGGTAAATGGTGAATAAAAATTACAGGCATCCTAAGGACCATGTACTGAGATGGAAGAGACCTATAGTGGTCATTCCACTTGTAAATACTGAAATAGACATGTCCTTTGTGCTCTGAAGAAAGAAACACCCGAAGTTACGTGACAAAGGCTGAAGTCAGACTCAGAAATCACTTTCTAGGCTTAAATGTTTGACTTTAACTCTTATCTCCAAAGAAGAGGACATTTTCTTCATATTAATGGAGTCAGGGAGTGATTGGGGTTAAAAACTGCTCTTCTTAGAAGGCAGAGAAAGTCTTGCTTTTAAGGGGTGCACAGCCAATTATACCACTGTCTGGAGACTCAAAAAGATTGTGTTTGCTTGCAGCGACTTCTCTGCTCTTTTCCATCAGTGTTAACCACAGTATCTAAGAGGTTACTTCAGTTCACCCAGGTTAGTTTGCAGTGACTAAGATCAGTCGGCAGCATAGGTGTTGGCATTCAATAAACATTTTTTTTGCAGCATGATTAGATTACGGGGTTGAATTTCACTTCCATCCAATTAAGTTTCTCAGCACTGAAATACTTCCTGTTGTCCTATTTTCTTTATTCTCATAACAGTTCAGAAGAACAGGTGATGGTTATTACTAGTGAAACATCAAACCATCAGGCCTAAACTTTGCGTGGGATATGTGTGTCCTTTCATCATTTAATGACAGAGTTCCTGTGTGAGCTGATCAAATTAATATGCATTGCCCACAAAAATATTAGTGTTTTTCTTTCTTATTTTATTTGCATTTAGTAGGACATATGGAGAAGGAGGGTATATGAGCGTATCCCCCATTGCCCCAGCAATTATCCTTGGGCATTTTTGCTCAGGATTATGTTCTTATCCCAGTTCATCCTCAGGCACAGGACACTATAACCACAGTCTGTTTGGGTTATTACAACACCATGCCTCAGGCTGGGGTATTTTTAAACAGCATGCATTTGCAGCTAGAAAGCCCAATACCAAGACACGAATTAGTTCACTGTCTTCTAAGAATTTTCTTTTTTCAGTGATGGCTTTTATCTGTGTCCTCACATGGTAGCAGAGTACGAGGTTCCCCCAAGCTTCTTTTAAGAGAAGTGAGTACCATTCATGAGGACTTGCCTTCATAATCTAACAACCTCCTAAAAACATCACCTGCTAATATTATGACATTGTATATCAAGTTCCAACATAAGAATTTGAGAGGACACAAGCCTTCAGACCATACAGGCATCATCTGATTTGGGTAGTTCATATGCAATTCCTGATGTTACTCCTCTAGACTGATATTAAGTACCTTAAAAGAACTTCCTCTTAACTTGTGTGCCTACCACAAAAGGTATTAAGGTAAATTATGATTAAATGCAACCCTGAGGAAAAGAAACACCCATTGTAAACAAGGATTCTCATAGGCCACAGGAAAAGTACTCCCAAATATTTAACCAAATGTCCCCCTTTTGGTATTCAGAAAGGAAGATTTCTATACGATAAGGTAAAAGATTTTTGTATTTTCTGATTTGAACTGGTCTTTCCTGTGGAGGCTAGTGTTAGCTTATTTACTTGATTTTCACTCCTTCAATACAAACATACCACATTTTCAAAGCAAGCTATCCTCAAGTATACAATGAGTAAGAAACAGATCTAATTCTATACCACATGCTTACCAACTGATGTGTGATGCAGACTTTATTGACTAAGTTGAGGATTTAGACATTAGTCTATTCCTTGAAGTTGAAGGACTAGAGGTTGGCGAATCATACAAGAAGATTTGGAAAACCGTTCTTCTGGTTCGATGTGACTGGCATTTGCCTACAAATGTTGGTTCATTGTTTGCTTGCTTTGTGCTCTTGGAAAAAATCCATCCACATGACTTCGCTTTTCATTTGTAAAGTAAAGATAACAATCTTTCCTATATAACTTTTTATGAGACTTGACAATGATGTGCGTTTGGATTAACATGTAGACACAGTGGTTGTCTTCCCTTTTCTCCTTGCTATTCTGTTTTCATTTCCACTGGTTAAGATTAGTGGAAAAGAAGGACCAATCAAGAAGTCAGAGGACTGTACACAAATTGAAAATACTCATTCTGAGAGGTGATTTTTAATTTGTTGTGGAGATCAAGAGCTCTCATTCATTTGCCCTGATATTATATTATGCACTGACCCTGGGCATGATTTCCAACTTAAAGAATCTTTTTTGTTATGTGATTGGTCCAGAGTCTTCAGGCAGAATAACAACCAGATAATCCTGTTACCAATGGTAATAACAATTATTTTAGGCTTTATTTTTATCTTGATGAGGGACACAAAAATATATTTATGTATTAAAATGCAATGCAAAAGAAGACTTTCGGAACCAAACATGCTATTTCATTTCTGTAAATCCAGCTGTTAGAAAGATAGAGCAGGTGAGTTCAAAGACAGCCTGAACTACATAATGGGAGCCCGACTTAAAAGAAGCCCTCCCAAAGCAAAAACATAAAAACGCATGTTTTTAAGATTTTATATTGAAGTCTATTCCTCAAAATATATGTACATTAATAAGCTAACATACATGTGAATTCTAGATCTTGCATTAAGTTACTATACTGAAGGAAATGACTTTGGGAAAGGAGAAAGTACTATAATTGGCAAGACTGAGGAAAAGAAAGGCAATTCTGATCAACGTCCTTTGAGTTGACTGCACTGCTTTCTGTGGAGTAGCTCTGTGGAACTTGTATGGAGTTTACCATACATGGCATTAATTGCTCTTTTTCTACATTTGTCAAAGACAGAAGTAGCGGAGAAAGTTTTGAGAAAGTGTTGTCATTGTACTTATCCCTAATGATCAGTGCTGCTGCCAGCTTTGGTCAGAATTTTATTTATTTACTTATTTATTTATTTATTTATTTATTTATTTATTTATTTATTTATTTATTTATTTGCAGTGGGCAGTGGTAACTGTGGAGACTCAAAACAGGTCAAATATTGGAGACTAATTTATAATTGAATGATTGCCATAAATTGGAACATCCATATCACCCTTCCAAATAATGTTGTAGTTTTTCTTTCGCTACATGTCTTCTCTGAGAAGATATGAACTCGCTTCTTAAACCATGAAGTAGGATAAATATCCCTCATAAAATTGTCACAGCAACCAGACAAGCTAACTACCACAGAAATGGTGCCAGGACTGGAGTTTTTGATGTAAAAAATCTGACAGTGCTCTTCTTGTGCCTTAGAACTGGTCTCCAGAAGAATATGGAAGAAGGGTTATTATATCTTACACCATGGTTCCACAAAAGAGCTGAAGAGATCAGAAAATGTGTAACAAGAATGAATTCCCTAGAAACAGTCCCCGACTGTCTATGAAGCAGTGAAAGCAAAACCTAATTTTCAACAGGGATCCCGGGATTTTGAAAATATTTGAAACATGAAATATCTGTTAGGAAAAAGTGGGGCTGCAGAGATTGCTCAGTGGTTAAGAGCACTGGCTGCTCTTCCAGAGGACCTGGGTTCAAATCCCAGTCCCCACATGGCAGTCCACAACTGTCTGTAACCCCAGTTCCATGGGATCCAAGATCCTTACACAGACATACAGGCAAAACACCAGTGCACATAAAATAAAAAAGAATCATAAAGAAAAAGTGAAGGCAGAAGGAGAGCTGACCCAGGAAGGAGGCCGTGTGTGCTGCAAGTGACTGGACTGTGGGTGTGGGAATACCCAAAACCACTGTGGCTCTTAGTCGATGCCAGCACAAGCTCTAGAGGTCAGATGTAGAACTTCTGGGCTTGAGGTTTGCCATTCCGCATTTTCATCTTACCTTGTCTCATCTTTCCCTTGCTATGTTCTTCTTTCTCCCCTTAGGAATGGAGATATTTAGTGTCATTGTAATTAAAAGCATAAAGCTTGGTTATTTTTTTTTTTCTTTAGTTTTTCGAGACAGGGTTTCTCTGTAGCTTTGGAGCCTGTCCTGGCACTAGCTCTTGTAGACCAGGCTGGCCTCGAACTCCCAGAGATCCGCCTGCCTCTGCCTCCCGAGTGCTGGGATTAAAGGCGTGCGCCACCACCGCCCGGCCTAAAGCTTGGTTATTTTCATTTTTACAAGGACACTCAAATAAGAGTTTGCCTTGACAAAAGACACCTAAGGTCATGCTCAACTTCCTTAGTGATCAGGGAAATGCAAATCAAGACAACTTTAAGATACCATCTTACACCTGTTAGAATGGCTAAAATCAAAAACACCAATGATAGCCTTTGCTGGAGAGGTTGTGGAGAAAGGGGTACACTCATCCATTGCTGGTGGGAATGCAAACTTGTGCAACCACTTTGGAAAGCAGTGTGGAGGTTTCTCAGGAAATTCAGGATCAACCTACCCATGGACCCAGCAATACCACTCTTGGGAATATACCCAAGAGAGGCCTTATCATACAACAAAAGTATATGCTCTACTATGTTCATAGCAGCATTGTTTGTAATAGCCAGAACCTGGAAACAACCTTGATGCCCTTCAATTGAAGAATGGATGAAGAAAGTATGGAATATATACATATTAGAGTACTATTCAGCAATAAAAAACAAGGACTTCTTGAATTTTGCATGCAAATGGATGGAAATAGAAAACACTATCCTGAGTGAGGTAAGCCAGACCCAAAAAGAGGAACATGGGATGTACTCACTCATATTTGGTTTCTAGCCATAAATAAAGGACATAGAGCCTATAACTCAGGTTCTTAGAGAAGCTAAATAAGAAGGAGAACCCAAAGAAAAACATATAGGCATCCTCCTGAATATTAACCTTCATCAGGCGATGAAAGGAGACAGAGACAGAGACCCACATTGGAGCACCGGACAGAAATCTCAAGGTCCAAATCAGGAGCAGAAGGAGAGAGAGCACGAGCAAGGAATTCAGGACCGAGAGGGGTACACCCACACACTGAGACAATGGGATGTTCTATCGGGAACTCACCAAGACCAGCTGGCCTGGGTCTGAAAAAGCCTGGGTTAAAATTGGTCTCGCTGAACATAGTGGACAATGAGGACTACTGAGACCTCAAGAACAATGGCAATGGGTTTTTGATCCTACTGCACCTATTGGCTTTGTGGGAGCCTAGGCAGTTTGGATGCTCACCGTACTAGACCTGGAAGGAGGTGGGTGGTCCTTGGACTTCCCACAGGGCAGGGAACCCTGATTGCTCTTTGGGCTGAGGAGGGAGGGGGACTTGATTGGGGGAGGGGGAGGGCAAGGGGAGGCAGCGGTGGGGAAGAGACAGAAATCTTTAATAAATAAATAAGAAAAAAAAAGAGTTTGCCTTGAGTCTCAAAAGAGACTTGGAACATTTGCATATTTCAACAATTTACCACTGTGAGGACTCCTGAGATTGAACTGAATGCATTTTTCAATATGACATAATCATGAACCTATGAAGTCCAGGAATAGAATGCTAGGGTTTGAAGGTAAACTATCAGTCAGTGGCTCATGTGTTTGAACACTGGTCCCCCATGGTGGTACTGTTTTGGAAGACTGGAATAGGGATTGAGTTGCTAGAAGATGGGCCTCGTGGGTTATAGCTTGACCTCACTTTGGTCCACAGTCTCTGCTCCCTGATCTACCAAGATGTATATATAAACCACGTTCTTGTGTCCACAAATGTCGCTACTGCTGACATGGTTTTTCCACCAGCGCCACTTGAATTTCCATAAAGTATGAGTTAGAATAAATCTTTCTCTCTTTTACGTTGTTTCTCTTACAATGACAAGAAAAACTGACTATAAATACTACCTTCGTTGATGAATGAGTTCTTAATTTGTAGAACTAGTGAGGGTACTTTTAAAAGATTTATTATTTATTTTGAATTTTTCTTTTATATTTAACGTTATAATTACATCATTTTTCCTGTCTCTCCTCTCCCTCTTTAAAATTCATGGCCTCTTTTTTTCATTAAGAGCTGTTGCATACATGTATGTACGTGCATATGCATTTATATCCCTAG
Source organism: Neodon shergylaensis (assembly GCA_025134845.1). NCBI lineage: Eukaryota > Metazoa > Chordata > Mammalia > Rodentia > Cricetidae > Neodon > Neodon shergylaensis. The sequence continues at coordinate 559,535 of JABTXL010020108.1, read as the reverse complement.
CTATAACCTGCTCAGTCTGTATTGTGTTACTTGTAGATATGTTTTCAGGGCTGACCATTTGGTCTTGAATAACTAATTGGTGTTCTCTTCGCTGGAGAAGACTAAGGAAACTTGTCTTTGCAACAGATATAGACCATTATGATCAACCAAAATGTAGTTGTGGAGTGCAGTCCTAAGGATACATCCAGAAAATATTCCAGCACCTAAGGATAAGGGAACCTTTCAGAATAAAGGATTTCTAAAGTCAGGGAATAGTAAGATTGTAAGAGCCAGGGAATCAGGGAGTTTGCTGTGAGACTGTGTCTGTTACTAAAGTCAGAAGCAATACCTAAAATAGACAGGGTCTTAGCCTTTTTTTCAAATGAACAGACCTAAGCTTCACAGTTTTAAGTTTCCTAAGGAAATGCTGAAAGATACAAGAAAATAACAATATAATTCCAGCTCTTCCATGGATTCACCATCTAGGTCTAAACTCCTCATATCAGGTCTCCTAGAAATTCGAGGTTCTGAATTTCTGTATTGGGGATGGAAATATAATTTTATTATTAAGGTTTGTCACATCTTTGGCTTTGCCTCAGACTTTTTAAATATATTTTTTTTTTTGTCCTGAGAGCATCCATTATGCTACTCATGAATCAGAGAAGAATGATTTCTTGAACTAATAAAGAACTTTCCTGTGGTGGGCAGCACAGAGGCCAGGTCTTCTGCTTCTCTTATATATACCGGTTCTGTTACAAGTGGGTAAAGCAGAGTCTTTTCTCCATGACAGTTCTGAATGCCTTTTCTCTCACGAACCACCTTGATTCTGGGATTTCTATTTGTATTACGCTTGGTTTTGCCTGGTTCTTTTGTTTGTTCAATTGTTTGTGTTGGCTATTATCCAATCCTAGGTCGACTCTCTCTCATCTTATTATCCCTCTGGGGTCTTAGACATCAAGACACGACAGTCTGTCTGCTCATCTATAAAGGGGCTTGCTTTTCTGGGTTCTTTACTCTGACCTCTCTTTACCTGATGTGGTTTGCTCCTTCCTCTCACACCGAAAACCTGATGCTTTGGGGTTATGGTAAGAGAAGTGCAAACAATCTGGGCAGGGTGACCCCAAATTTGATCCCCATACTCCCCTGTGGAGAATCCCGACCTCTCCCCTCACTCCCTGCCAGCCTTTCAGGAGGTCAGGCAAAAGGGTTGCTGACGTCAGTCTGGGGGTGGAGGCAGGATTTGAGCTGCCCTCCCTGTCAGCTGGTGTTGGTTTTCACGACAGATGGTGGGTGGTGACGTGTCTTTATTGTCCTCCCTTGCCTGCCCTAGAGGGAGATTTCGTTTGCCAGCAAACGTGCTATACTTCCCAAGGAAATGACATCTGCCTCCGAGGACATGTCCAGCAGGCATCTCTGCCCTCTCCTTTGAATCCTTTAGTCTGAAAGCAACTCTGTGCCTTGTAGCACGAATAATAAAACCCCAGAGACAGATACTGGGGTTCAACCTGAAAAATCAGAGAAGCAAACCAGCCAGCCACAGGCTCTTACCTCTAGCTCAAACCGAAATGGCGATCCTGCCTCCACAAATGCTCAGGATGAGACTGAGAGTGAGTCCTGTCTCCTCCTGTTTTATATTCCTCTCTAGAGCTGGAATTAATGGCCTGCACCACCACTGCCTGGCCTGCTGGGGTTAAATGTGTGTGTAACCACAGCCTGGCCTGTATGGCTGACTAGTGTGGTTGCTTTGCAGTGACCTTCAGGCAAGCTTTATTTATTAAAACACGAATGGTATACCACTATAGTGCCCCTTTTATTGGCTTTAGGAGCCATAGTATTGGGGCATTTAACCTTCTCTTGGAGTTATGATAGACACAGAATGATATATAACATATAATTGTATATACAATAGATAATTATATCATGATATATAATTATAATAAACAATATTAGTATAAATTTTTATATAAGATTTTTTGATAAAACTTAATGAAAAACTTGAAATTTGCCAATAATCATGCTGTGTGTACCTATGAAGTTATTTTCCCCTTCCCTCTTCTTCTTTGTCGTAATAACTGTGACAGCGTCCCCTAAAATTAAGTGGAAATGCAACTTTCAGATAAAAAAGGAATGAAAATATGTATATATGGTTTTCCGACAGCTCTTTATTCTCAGCTGTTAGCAAGCATAAGATCGGTGCCTTGTGCTCTTATGGGGAATGCAAGGGAATTAGCAGACATCTGCTGTTTAGGGATATGTCAGCACATCCATATTTAGTAGCTGTGTTGCTTAGTCTGTGTCAGCTTGGCACAAACTAGAGTCACTTGGGAAGAGGGAACCTCAGTTGAGGAATTTATTCATCTGATTGGCCCGTTGGGCCTGTCTGTGGGATAATTTCTCGATCAATGATTGATGTGGGAGGGCCATGTTTGCTGTGCACAGTCTTACCCCCCTAAGATGATGGACTCAGAATGCACAGGAAAGGTAGCTGAGCAAGCAAGAGGAAGTGATGCAGGAAGCAGCACTCTCCGTGGTCTCTGCTTCAGTTCCTGACTCCAGTAATGGACAGTGACCTGGGAGTGTAAGCTTGAAAAACCCTTTCTTCCAATTTACCAAAATTGGTTTTAGTAAATGTTTTATCACAGCAATAAAGGACAAATTAAAACAGAAGTTATGATGAGCATGGTGTATATGTTTTTGGTAAGAACCTCAGAAATAGTAACCTCCTGAGGTTATAAACTGAAAACAGTAATTTAACAGATTAATAATAATATTTTGAAGGTGAAGAGAGAAAAGGTGGGGAAACAGTGGAATAGAAAGGAAAAAGGGAAGAGTCATGTAGTTAGATAAGAAAAGAAAGGTGTTCTCTGGGAATTAAAGAAGCCAAATGTTTGTAGAAAAAGTATGCCTTGGAACCCATGACCAGAACAGTCACAGGCCCTAGAGGAGAAACAACTATTATTCTGGATAACTAGACATAACACTGAACTGACTCCTAGTGAGATGGTCATGGTTAGAGATCAACGCATCCTTCAGCCCTCATCAGAAAAACCTCTATGTTCAGTCGAGAAAGGTTCACGCAGAGACACACAGCTGGCCAAGGTGTAGAGAACAAGAGACTTTAGAATTCTCAGGCATCATTAGAGAAAGAGAATACAGAGAGAGCGTAAGACCACACGAAAGCAGGTTCTTCAGAACACAGCAGAGCAGTTGCTTGTGAAGACATAACGACCACAATAGCATTCACAAGACCTGTGCAAGCTCAGGACAGACTAAAAATAAATAAATAAATGACCAGCATGGAGATGTACAGAGAACTTCACACCTAGCCATAGAACTACTGGCAATTATTAGCTAGCAGGAAAAGGAGAGATGGATTTCTCAGAGTGTAGCCTCTGGAAAGCCGACCACACTCCAGTGGGAGATAATACATTCAAGAATATTTGAGCAGCATAAATTGGTATTGATAGGGTTTTATTTCCTGGAAAAAGGACATGAAGCTGGGTGGGTAAGGCAGAGGAATAGACCTGGGGAGAGTCAGAGAAGGTGTGAATATGATCAAAACACACTTTATGGAACTCTCAAAAAATCAAAACCACAAGAATATCTTGGAGGTGATGAATAAGTGATGGACAAGGGCAGTCCCTACATATTACTTTTCTCATTACTGAGGCAAAGTACTTAAGAGAAGAAAAATAAGAGATGGCAGATTCATTTTAATTCATGGTTTTAGTGGCTTATTGCAGACAGCAATGGCTGGGATGATAGGGTGCAGCTCATGACAGCAAGATTAAGTAACGACAGGTAGGACTCTACTATGACCCACAGAGGCCTGTCCTTAGGAACCTCTGAGTAGTCATGACCCACCTCCTAACAGTTCAACAGCCCTCCCAAATAAACACCATAAGCTGGGGACCAGGAGTTCAATCACATGAACCAAGTGAAGCCATTTCACCTCTGAATCCTAACACCATCAAATATGAAAGTACTTATGATACAGAGACACTTCAAAATTATAATTCACTTTTCTCTGTATTAAATTAGCATGAAAGTGAAAACAGTTCTCTGGCTTCTAGAAGCTTTTGATCTTTGTGGCTAAAATTTGAATCTCTCTACATAGTTTATGAGAACTTGAATTGCCCCTGTGCCTTTGGGTTACTGAAGTGACATCTATGAAAATACTTGTGTACCAATGGAGTACTACACAGCAGAAAAAATAATGACATATTGACTTCTGCAGGCAAATGGATGGAGCTAGAAAACATCATTTTGAGTGAGGTAACCCAGACTCAGAAAGACAGTTATTACAGGGGCTGGAGAGATGGCTCAGTGGTTAAGAGCATTGCCTGCTCTTCCAAAGGTCATGAGTTCAATTTCCAGTAACCACATGGTGGCTCACAACCATCTGTAATGAGGTCTGCTGCCCTCTTCTGGTCTGCAAACACACACAGACAGAATATTGTATACATAATAAATAAATAAATAAACAGACAGTTATTACATGTACTCACTCATAAGTGGTTTTTAAGCATAAAGCAAAGAAAATCAGCCTACAAATCACAATCCCAGAGAACCTAGACAACAATGAGACATATATAGATCTAATCTACATGGGAAGTAAAAAAACAACAACAACAACAAAAAAAAAAACATGGTCCCCTGAGTAAATTGGGAGCGTGGGGACCTTGGGAGAGGGTTGAAGTGGAGGGGAGGCTCAGGGAGGGGAGCAGAGAAATATGTAGAGCTCAATAAAAATCAATAAAAAAAACTTGTGTACTTACATAGTAAAATATTGTGGCACTTGTCTGACTACTTAGCAAAAAACTGTAAAACAAAAACCAACAATTGTGGCTTGAGAAGTATAGAAGTCTAGTTTTTTCTGATTAAAAAAAATCTCAATAAAAAATTTAAAAAAAGAAACAAAAAAATCTCAAAATAATAAATAAGATTCATTGGGAGAAAATATATATACAGCACCAAGGACTCAGAAACTTAGTTTCTCACCAGTTTAAACATGTAGCTTTTATTTAATCTCAAGAGCTGTTGCTCTAGATCCTGCCCTTATGGTTACATTTGAGCCATATGAGGACAGAGACTAAGTAGTGAGGGTAGACCTAGAGAGGGCAAGTGCAAACCTGCAGTGGGAGACCATAACCTGTGACTATTATCAATGGCCTGAACTTAGTCTCGGTTGCAAAGGTGTTGAGCAACTGAATGTCTGGCTCCCCTTTTTCCTATAAATAAGAACAAAGAGCTACTCTTTTGGGTTACTTGTAAATATTGTAGTGTGAAGATGGAAGCTCATGTCTTTCCTCATTATAGCCAGTGACCAATCACAGCTCATATCCCTCCAGGAACTTCTTTGTGTTTGTTATTTCGGGATTTTATGTTTATTCTGATGGTAGCAACTCTTTATTTTTTAATATTTTTATTTCTATTTTTTTTGAGGATTTCAGGAATTTTAAAATTTAGGCAGGGTCCTTTTACTCCCTTCTCTAAATGCTCATATACCCTTGGTTAGAGTTAGAAAAGAGACTTTGAGGTCCCTTACTCTGAGCTTAACAACTGTCAGGAGCCAGAGTGCTGTATCATGTCATTATTTTTAATACAAGTTTAGGGATCAGCCTTTCTGTTTAATGCTTGGCAGATAAACTAACAGTAGGGAGATTAGGAGTTATTTACGAAGATGTGCTGGTTGTCGGAGATTGAGCAGTTGTTAATCTTTTTGGCTGAGGTTTGGGGAACCCATTTTAATCAGAATTTGTGCAGAAATAATCCATTCTTTGAATTCTAAGTGAATCCCTCCAACATTGCAATGAGAACCGTTCTCTAGGAAAATGCAGCTTTCCCGAGATGAAACCGTGGGCCTGGACTTCCCCAGGAGCACTCTATAGGATTCCTGCTCATTGCTCTTGAGCATCCAGGGTCCAAATGGGAGAACACATTTGGAAACCACCCTCCAGTTCCCACTGTCTAAGGAGATTTATCTTAAATCCCCTTATCCATGGCCCTAAAAAATGAAGACCTGCATAAAAATGATAATGAATTTCTAAGTCTTTCAGTTCATGAAAATAAAAAGCCAAGGCTACTGCATAGAGAAAATATGTTACCTTGTGTGTGTGTGTGTTGTGTGTGTGTGTGAGGAGAGGTTGTTAAGCCAATGTAAGAAAGAGACTAAGGATATCACTTTAGGAGATTGAGCAGCAGATAATAACTGGACTACATAAGCAAGATAACTTTTTGAAGGGGTGGAGTTCAAGGTTAGAGGATATCCGTGAAGGATAAAGGAAAGCCAGCTTGAACAGGCAAAGAAAATCCTGAGAGCATAGGGCAATTCTGGTGCCTAGGAAAAGAGACGTGAGGATGGTTGTACAGGAACTGAACTCAAAATCTTGGAGTTTTGACTATGTCAAAGCATAAAGTATCCTGAGTCAAAATTGCCCATGGAGGAGTCTTGCCAGCTGCTGATGTGTGCTGTGCTCAACCACACTGGGGGTGCACAGGACTGATGTGGCCTCCCTGCACACAGGAGTGCATCCAGAGACCCAAGACTGGACCTGTCTGTCAAATTAACTCACTTCAATAATCTCTCTTGCATATAGTCCTGTATAGTACATTTTCATGATAACCACCTCTGGGTTCTCTGGGTTCAGACTCTAGAGAATATCTTTCTTCATCTGAGCTTCAGCATCTTCATTTTAACCAAAGCAGTTTAGGCAAGACAGTCTTTAGTTCTGAGATATCACTTTTGTTCTTGAATTTTACGACAACTTTCGATTTTTGACATTCAGAAAAGGTGTGTGTGTGTCCATGCGCATGCGCACGCACACGGGCTGGAGAAGGTGTTGTGAAAAGAAATAGATTGGTGGCTGGAAAGAAAGATCACTCTATCATGCGCTTTTAATTTTTTCTCCCTATTTCAGCCTCCTCTCCTTTTCTTTGCTCCAACCTAAACCATTGGCAAAAGCAGCCACAGCTCAGCCTAATCTAATCTAATCTAATCATCTAATCTAATCTAATCTATCAGAGAGGTAATGAACTATAAAAGTGTGGATTCAATTACCATTAGAGGGGAGTTTTGTGTTGGCTGGAGTCTGATGCTAGCCAGAGAATAGACAGTCAGGCTAGGTTGAAAAGCCCCATCTGTGCTAGCTAGGCCTGCCGTTAGAGGTTGGACACAATCTTATGAACACAATGAGAGCCAACAATGCTCACAATAATGACTGTTAGGCCGGGAGGGGTTTTTACTGTTTTATTTTTTGTCCTTTTTTATGGCCAGGTCAGAAGAAAGCAACTTTTCTTTGATCTTTCTTTCCCCTAATTTCTGGATGGAGGTGCAATCTGAACCCATTCTGACTGCTGTGTGTCTTCCACCTCCACCCTTCTACTTCCTCTTTTGAAGAGTATATACTGTTTTGGCAAGGGATAGCCTGTTCTTTGGGTTTTGAAGGCAATAATAATTTACTTTGTTGAAACCCCTACTTATACCATTAAAGATTTTATGGGTTCCCATTCTGCCTTACTCTCTGCTGGCGCAGTTAGCATCCATCTTTCAATAAGGATGTTTCCTCAGAAGGTTCTTTGAAGCCAGTAGGGGTCTGTTTTTGTGGTTTTCTGTTTAGCCCGAAGTATCCATGACACTATGTGGCCTTTTCAATAAAACCTATCACATTCTGCTTTTCATTAGAGACATGTACATACTTGTTTTACATATATTTAGCTTTTTCTAAATATTTGCTTATGTATACATATATGTGTATATATATGAATATTTTTCCTTCATGTGTGTCTGTGCACCGTTACATGTCTGGTGGCCACAGAGGCCAGAAGAGGGCATTGGATCTCTGGAACTGGAGAGAAGAACAGTTATGAGCTGCCATGTGGGTGTTGCGAGCTGAGCTCGGGTTCTCTGCCAGAACAGCAAGTGCCGTAATCTGTTAAACCGTACCTCCAATCCCCATTTTTATCTTTTTAAAACCGGATAATAAACTGACTTCTTAGGTTACTTTTCTCAAATCATCTGCATTAAACCTGTCTTAAGTTGTTGTTCTGTAACGATCACTAAATTCAGGGTTTCTGAGAAGAATGAAAGAATTATGTATTTGAAGGACTTTTGTGTTGCCAAAGAGAAAACCAAGCAAACCAGTTTTAAAAAATAAGATAAAATTTTCAAAAATGATGGCTAATTGTTTTGTTTACCCCTTTGTCCTTCTTATATTTGTTGCTCTGATTGTAATTATTCTGACCTGAGACGTCTGAAAGTATAGGTTTGAGAGGCACAACAATCTTTTGCATTGAATTTAGATAAGAATATTTTAATAGTAATTTATTTTGGTATGCTCATGTACTTTGTGTTGTCATTTTTAACTTTTATTCACCAAATGACAGGAAACCTTATCCCAGTCCTGCTTTCTTATTAACACTTTAGCTTTAAGAACATACCATTTCTCAGTAACTCAACTAATTTGCCTTTAAAACACATCTAATAATTATATCTCCCACACAGAATGACTATACCATTTGGAGGTTTAGCAAGTGAACATGTACTTTCTATGTTTCTATTGAAAACAGAAAAGTAAAATAAAATCTATTAAATTCAGTCAGAATCCACTGATACGTTGTTGTATTTCTCTAGTAAAATATTAAATTGGCTAGAAATTTAATTTCCATTTTCAGTGATATATGCTTGTCAGGGACTGAACAAATGACATTTTGAGGATTGATAAAATAGCAATAAAAAGAGAGGGAAAGAAAAACCTACTCTTTTGTCACAGAGTGTGGAAGGACTAATGCCCAGTACTGGATGATGGGACTCATAGTTGAGAGGACCCTAGCTTATTTGAAAATGAAGTAAATGGCATGAAAATCAGATGCAAAATAAAACTCAAATTAGCATATAATCACATTAGTGGACAAACGGAGTCAGGGTCACAGCACATTGTATAATAAGGTGTACCCTTCTAAAGAGAATAGGAGAAAAATCCAAATTGTTTATCTGTCCTTCTGTTTCTATGAAGAGCATAGAGTCCTGGGACCAGATGTGACCAGAGTCCCATCCGAGCAGTTAGCACAGCATCACTTACTCTAGGGGACCTATAAGAGAGGATTAAGGGTCATAGTCAAAGTGTGGCAGCTCCCTAAGGCCCAAGGGATTATGGTTTAATGCCACCAGCTTTGCAGAAAATTGGGCTCAGATGAAGATGGAACTTCGTTTATCTATCTTTGTTTTGCAAAAGCTCCAACAGAGAGAAGTTTTTCAAAATCAACTAATTAAAAAACTGTTCAAACAATGAAGTGCTTTCTGTCCTAGTCTGAAGGACTAGGGGCAGCAATGCTAACGGTGCTTACTGCTCAGATGGGACTCTGGTCACATCTGGTCCCAGGACTGTATGCTCTGCATAGAAACAGAAGGGCAGATAAACAATTTGGATTTTTCTCCTATTCTCTTTTGAAGGGATACTGTGACTCTGAGCAAGAATGTATCTTTCTTCTATCCAGATTTCCACTGTTGAGTTTCTGATTTTTCTGATAAATCTTCCATCACCTGCCTCTCTTCCTACATGCTTAACAGTAGATTATTTAGCTTATTAAGATCAATACTTTACTACTCTAGAATACTCAATGAAAACATCCCCAAACTCTATATTCTATTGCCCACAACTTGCCTGGATCATTGATATCACTACAAGTACTTTTAAGCATCTAAAAGATAATTTTAAACTTACTTATATATAGTTCAGACACTTCTGATATCCCCTATTTAAGTTATTAAAGATGCTGAAGGACAAAAAACATTACAGAATAATGTTTAAGACAGCTAAATATCTAGGCTGACTATAGTGTTATAATTCAATTGGGCTAGTGAGATGAACAAAATGAACCTACCCCATCTCACTGTGGTATAGAGAATTAAAACCAAGGACCACGCATCCTTAATAATGTTCTTTTCACTACCGGTTGTTGTATGCAATCATTTAATAATTAAGTTTCCCTCCGGTTACGATTTTTAAGTATTTCACAGAGTTGTAATATTTACACCTCATGTACTTCTTTTGTAGAGGAAAATTTTGGGTTGAATCTATAATGTTTTATTCTTGCCTATTTTCTACCATAAACTTGTAGGGAAACAGCAAATTTCCATAAAAGGTTCATATCTCCTAAACTGCTCTCAGAAGTGAAGAAAGAGCAAATATCTGGAGTTGCAGGAAAAGTGTGTTGGTGAATTCATCATCTTCATGGAACACAGAGGTCTGCTGATAATCATCGGGTTGGACCAGGGTTCTAGCTGCGTTCTTAGTCGTCACCACTTATCTTATGTAGCTATGCAAGCTGCATAGCTAAGCTTCAGTCTTCCTTATCTCTGTCACCCTCCTGAGACAGTTTTAATAATAAGAGGTATTCTCTATGTAACAGAAGGCACACACACACGCACTAAACAAATAGTAACCTGTAAACATAATTTTGTTACTCACTGTTGAAAATGCTGTATTGGCTTCCGCTTGCTGTATTAGGCATTAACTAAAGACGAATGCTTCAGATACATCTATAATCTCAAGAGACAGCAAGGAGAGCAATGAAATCATCTCCACAGACATTTTTAAAAATTGTCATCAGAATCCAGGCTCAGCATGAAAAGCATAAAATGAGCCTGTAACAACAGCGCAACACATGCCTGTACACAAGCCCTAGGAAGACAGAGGCAGGATAATTCTCCAAAATTAGAAGCCACTCTTATTTACTAATTAAGACAATGTCTAAAAACAGAAAAGAAAACATCATAAAGCTTTTCTGTGTTTTTTGAAGATGTATACTTATTAGAGGGACAAATTATAACATACATTGCCAGGGAAGAATGTTTACGTGTCAAAAACATAATTCAGATAAAGCAGAATTGTAAAGAGAGAAGAATTTCATATAAAGATCTACTGAAAGAAGAAGCCATGGACAAAACTCCCATTTGGAAGTGACTGCGTTATCTTAATATAAGAACATTGTTAAGGGAACACATTTAAGACTGGGCATTGACATGGCTTACCAAATAGTAGAAGGTGTTAGACCTGGGAAAACATTGTGAGGTTTTTACCCAGAAGAGCCAAGAGATCCAATGTCAGGCACAGTGACCATTCTAGGAATGGCTCAGCTAGTGAGTGTGTGCTAACAAACCAGTGCTTCTGGAAGGAAACGTTTTGATGGCAAGTCTTTCCCCAAACCAGCCAGGGTAGGTGTGGGTTCTTTCTTGCTTGGAGCATGTCAGGGGCAGAGACAGTTGATTCGGACACCTCTCTGTCCTCAGCAGGCCCAAGAAAAACTTTGCTAAGGTGCCAGTCTGATATTCATATGCCATCTGTCATGATTACTGTCCCAGTCCTGACTCTCATTAAAGCGGCAGGCAGGGACACCCCTACTTTCCACCTCCCCTCAACCGGTTTCTGAAAGCCACACAAGCCCGTCAGAGTCAAGTTGATTGTTTCCTATGGAAATCACCCACGCAGAGCCTCAGGCGGGGGAAGCTCTGCTCTTCTGTGTTCATTTTCCTCCGGTGTGGACTAGGAGTAGGGAGAGCGGTCTCTAACCCTTCACCTACTGGGGAGAGAGGATAGGAAAGGGACGTAGATGTAGACGAGAGACCAGGGGTACAGAGTGGTATAAAATGAAAAGGAAACAGGAGTCATCATGGAATTGCTTGCCTAAGTCATAACATTGTTTGGGGAGAATGTCAGATTTATAGGATTCTGAAAACAAATAGAGTGATCACTTAATTATTCTGTATCTAGTATACTGGGATCTTAGTAGGAAAGTGTACAGATATGTTATTAGCTATATTGTTATATATCAAAAATTCTATAAGCAAACACACATGTTTGAAAATTATTTTTTTCTTATTCTACTGGACAGAGCTAGATGTTTATTTGTATTTATTTTGATACTTTGTTAGTTACTTAGGGCTGTTCATGGTGAACATCTGTTTTGTACAGATAAAAACCTGCAAATTTGTGTGTTTTAGACTTCATATGATTTTTAGCTCTTATATCCCCACATTCCTTCAAAACTGCACTAGAATTATTTGCAGTTGATGAGTGTCCCTCGGGAAGCCCAATATTCATCAAAATTGTAGTAAATGATCTTCTTCATAACCCTTGTTTTCCCAGTTTTTAAATTTTTTTGCAGCAAAAGCAAACATAAGATACTTACTGAATGACTTCATTTATAAAACAAACAAAAAAACTGACCTATGAGAGAAATTTTGATGATGTGAAGCCAGAACGATTTCTGATAACCTGAGATATTTGCATAAATTGGAAGCTGAAGGAGGCCAAGCCTCAAGTATTCTCCCTAGGGACAATTTGGGATTAAAGGTAGATTAGAGGGTGAGGGACAGACCCCCAACAGCTGAGAATGTGATTCTTTTATTTGATTGGAGGAACATAGACACAAAATAATGGTGCCTCTTGCTGTACTTTGCCTTGCGCTTGCTTATTCTTTGGTTGCAGCTTATCAGAACTGCCCTCTTAGTAGGAATTGCAAAGGCTTCCTAATTTATATTGAATTAAGGATGCACTTTTGTATGTCAAATCCTTCCCTACAAAATAGCCCATATCCCCCAGGACAAGTGCTTTCTGATAACACACAAAACCAATTTGATGCAGGCTCTGCTTTTGGATTTTCCGGGCTCAGAGATTCTGCTCCTACATGCTTTTATTTTATTTTATTTTATTTTATTTTATTTTATTTTATTTTTTGCTTGGAATCCATATAATTGTCCTGACTCAACAGTTTTCCTACTGGATATCTACTTTTATTTCTCTTGACATCTTCAAATCACTCAGAAATAATTTGGCTTCTTCCTTTTAGTGTTAATGACAATTCTTACTTCTCTGCTGTTGATCACTTTTTGCATTTTTTTTTCAGTCTCATTCAAGGTCTAACTACAGTTAAGACCACCATCAACAACAATAGATGTCTTTCCGTATTTGAACCCCTGTTCTTCTTAAAAGATCTTAATTCTGTAAACATTAACTCTTCTAGTTTACCCAATCATATTTGTGTGTGTGTGTGCTGTATTCATACATAAATACACACACAGACACATACAATACAGACACACACAGATATACAGACACTCACAGACACAAGATAGACACAGAGACAGACAGACAGACAGATACACACCCATGCACACAGAGTTGTCCCATTATATCCATGAAAGTTTAGTTCCAGACCTTACCCAGGGCTATCAAACTCTGCAATGCATAATTTCTTTATTCTTATTTGTATAGCATTTGTATAAAGCTTATATACTTTAAATATCTCCTGATAGCACATCATAGTTAATACAATATAAGTGCTAAGCAAATAGTTGCTAAACTTTATTATTTAGTAAGTACAAGAAAAATAAGTCTGTAGATATTCAAAATGATGCATTTTTTTTTGTCGGATCACTTTAATTTTGTGTTGTCAAACTTAAGTGTTGAAATCATGGGTGAGGAGGGCAAACTGTTATGTAAAGGCCCCTTCATCTTCAACTTTGAATTCCATTGTTTTATATCTGAAACTAGAGAGGTTTTATTCAGTGATCTTCAGCATGTTTGGACATATTTAATGACAGCCCCTTATAGTTCTTTCATGGAGGGCATAATTCATGATCACTAGGGGTGTGGATTAGCTCTTTAAAATAAATTTATGTTTCATAGATTCTGTCTTATATATTTTGGTGATCTGAATCTTGAGCAAATACCTGGAGTTTCTTCTGTGAGTCTCAAAATAAGCTTCTTTCTCCTTGGCCCTTTCGTTGGCTTCACGGTTCCACTGTGGTTGCAGCATCATCCCTGGGCTGAGTCCCCAGCCTGCTGGGAGAGAGAGATGCAGATGCTGGAAGCCTGACAGATGGTCCAGCAGCAGCATCAGTTTGGGGAGAAGTCACTGAGGGAAATCCAGGAGAGATGTGTGTCAGACCTCCCTAGAGGACAGAAGAAAAGACACAGGGAGGGTAAGATCAGCATCTACAAAACACTTTATAGATGGGGAGTTGATAAATTGGACTAAAGAAGCAAACACAAGACAAAGCCTTACTGGCTGCTCCCTTTGACACCCTCAGAAGCCCCCAGACCTGTCACTCTGTCCTTGTTAACTCCTTTTATTCTATTTCAGACAGGGTTCTGCTCTGACTCAACAGGCTCCAGGATCAGGCCGTGCTCCTATATGGTAGAGGCCACAGTCAGATATCTGACTCTGATACAGAATTTGCTAAGGGCTGGCCTTTCAGGACAGAAGAATGTGTAGAAATCTTTAATATTAAATACTTGGGTGACCAAAGCCCTTAAAAATGAAGGGTGCTGCAGTGGTGGGTGTGACCCTGGTGTAGAAAGGATGGAGGGCCTTTTGTAATTTTGTTTTCAAGTTCAACTTTGAGAAATTATTACATCTCAGGGTTTAAGATGCGATGTTGGGACTGCTTGTTCCAGCGCAGCCTGGTCCAGTCCCCTCCTACTGGGGCCATTGGCTCCAGCAAGTTTCATCCAGTAGTTTCCTTAGGCTATGGGTCTGCCTAGCAGTTGCCTAGAACAGCAGCTCTGAGGGTCCGTGTTCTTATTTGCTTTCTTTATCAGAAAAGAGAAGGAGAACAGTTATTCAGATTCTGTCCAGAATAATCCTCAAAGGAGATCTACAAGTTAATGGCATTTGTCATTTAGACAAGTTCTTTTGAAGCCCAAGTCAATCCATTTTTTTTTCTTCTGAAAGGGTGAACTAACACCAAGTAGACCAGTTTTAGCATCTTTTTTTCAAAGAGAGGGACAGTGATTGTAAACTCAGTGATACTGCGTTACAGTGGGGCTAGACAGGCAAGTTTGCTGAAAATTCCTTTCCAGGTTAGTATAACAAATACATTTCAAGTTACATAATGATGATTCTAAGTGTATTATGCACTGTGGTCAGTTATCAAAGGGGATATATAAAGTGTAAGTTACATTATTGGAGCACTCATGTAAAACTTCATTTTCATTTATTTTGTTGAAAATAGATTTTTCTCTCATACAATATACCAACCACAGTTTCTCCTACTTTCCCCAGCTCCCACCTACCTCCCACTCTACCCCAGATGCACTTCCCCTCTGTTTCCTCTTTAGAGAAGATCAGGCCTGTAAGAAATGATAGACAAGATAAAACAAGGTAGAATATGACAAGTCAAAAGCCCTCTTATCAAGACTGGACAATAGGAGGAAAAGAGTCCTGGGAGCAGGAAAAGAGTCAGACATATCTGCTCCCACTGTTAGTAGCCGCACAAAAGCCACTAGATTAACAGTGCTATGGCTGTTAGAGGACCTGGTGCAGAGCCATGCAAGTCCCGTGCTTGCCACGTGAGTCTCTGTGAGCTCATACGGGCCCTGCTTAGTTGATTTGGTGGTGTTACACCTAGCGCATTATGAACCACAAGGAAGGAGAAAGACAAAACTTAGGGGTTCCAAAGATTTCATTAAATCATCACATAAGCAAGTCACTGATCAATCAGGGCTATAGGGACAAGAACTCAGGAATCTTGTTTCTTTTGACAGCCCCCAGCAGGGCCAGAAGTGGGGTTTATAAGCATAAAAATAAAAAAAAATTGTTGTCAAGTTACAGTTACAGTTTTCACCAATCAGAAGTTAATGGTTAGGAACTTTCCTGGGGTTTCCATCATTGCCAACTGGCATACATTGCAAGGCTTTCAGTCCAACCAATCAGATCCATTTGTTCCTTCTGTTGTTAGGAACAGCCATGCTTCTAAAGAACCAAAGATGCATGATGACTATTTCTATGGTTTAGGAAGGATGCTGATCGACCACTGGAAAGTTCTCAGCTCCCCTAGGCCTTGGAAACCTAACTTTATTTCATGCAGCAGGTATAATGGTGTCTGAAGTCAAAATGGCAGTTCTCCGGCCAAGGTGATTTTGCCTGCTCCCTTCATTCCTTAGCATTCTGCCTTACATAAAGTGTTCATGTGTGTTGACTGAGCTGAGGGACAAAGTGGCAGGGAAGAGCAGGGCTTTAACAGTAGCTTTCACAAGTCTGCTGTTTTGTCTGGCTTGTCACATGGTACACATCCACACAAGCCCCCAATGTTAATAAGTGGATTAGGGAGACTTGCCATCCTGGTGGACATGCTCAAGACTAGGTTAGAACTTGTCTTAGGGTTTCTTTTGCTGTGACAAAACACCATGACCAAAAAGCAAGCGGGGAGGTGTAAGCAAGTTGGCTTACATTTCGACACCTTTGTTCCTCACTGAAAGAAGTCAGGACAGGAACTCTAACGTGGCAGGATCCTGGAGGCAGGAGTTGGTGCAGAGGCCATGAAGGGGTGCTGCTTATTGGCTTGCTTTCCATGGCTTTGCTCAGTCCACTTTCTTAAAGAACCCAGGACCACGAGCACACAGATGGCTGGGCCCTCCTGCTTTGATTGCTAATTGAGAAAAAACTATACAGCTGAATCTCATGGAGGCCTTTCCTCAAAAGGCTCCTCCCTCTCTGATAACTCTAGCATGTGTCAAGTTGACCTAAAAACAGCCAGTACAGGACTGAAAGTCTAGAATGTAACAATACCCCAGGTTCAAGAAAGTTAGTAACTTGACAGGGTTCGGTCTTAAAAGGAAACTGATTTTAAAGAAGCAAATGTTTATCTACTTAAATAATACAATATTATCAAAACTATCCAGTGATTTTATAGCAAAGCAAGCAAAATAATTTCAGTTAAAATATGAATGACACCATCCCAAGTATCACTCCTTCAAGAGGTTAGACAAGGGAAGATCCTGGAAGGTTAGTGTCAGTCAGGGAGAACTGGGAGTAGGTGTTCTGGCAAAGGCTCATTTTATTTCTCTTTGGGGTCAGTTATTTAAGCACCAACCATAATCTGGAGGTTTTAGGGTAGAGAAAGGACACACAATGGATTATAATGCTGCCAAGGAGCAATCTCACCCAGATCAAGGTTTCCTCCGGACTCTGGGGCCTGTTAGTGGTGCTACCGTGGGGATGTGCTGCCACCTTGTGGTAGAATCAGTTGTTTGCATAGTTAGGTTAATTCGGGTTTATTTTATGTGGCTTCTTCCCCCTTCAAAGGAACACACACACCACACTTGTTTAGGCTGAGGAAACTTTAGGGTGTAATACCTTAACCCAGATCTTATTTCTACACATACATCCTCATCACTTATGAGGTTAGAATTATTATATAAGCATACACAACAATAGCTTGCTTTATTGAAAAAAATTAGTTTTTCTTTAAATTAGGAGACAAAGTCATTTATTTCTTCAATATTACATGCAAAGTGGTTCTACTTATTTTTCCTAATTACTTTTCAGAAAATACATTATTCAGTACCATCTTACACATGTATTTCATTGTATAGACGCTTTTTCACTAAGTATTTATTGTGTGAACACCAAGAAACGGGGACACCATGAATCTAGGTGTGTGTGCGCGCATGTGCGTGTGTGAGTGTTTGTGTTTGTGTGTATGCATATATATGTGTTTGCGTGCCTGTGTTTGCATGTGTGTACATGCGTGTGTGTGCATGTGTGTGCATGCGTGTGTGTGTGTGTGTTTGTGGTTGCGTGTGTGTGTGCATGTGAGTGTTTGTGTTTGTGTGTGCATATGTATGTGTTTGCATGCCTGTGTTTGCATGTGTGTGCACGCATATGTGTGTGTGTGCATGTGTGTGTGCATATGTATGTGTTTGCGTGCCTGTGTTTGCATGTGTGTGTGCATGTGTGTGTGCGTGCGTGTGTGTGCGTGTGCGTGTGTTTTGAGACAATCTATTCTTTGAGGTTCCATAAAGAAATGAAGAATAGCAGGGCTCTGGGGGAGAGAGTATGACCTCTCAGTGAGAAATTACTCCAATGTGTCTAGCAATCAACGAGTTAGCTCTTTAATAATAGCACACATGTGGCCCTGTGTCTTAGGGTTGTTTTGCCATGAAGAGACACCATGACCAAGGCAACTCTTATAAAGGAAAACATCTAGCAGGGGCTGGCTTACAGTTTCATAGGATTAGGGACCTTGTCAAATTGGGGAGAAAAGTTTGCCAAGAAATTTACAAGTTAAATATTAATGTAAATTCTTTTATGCAGGAAGATAGCAGGCATTTAATAAATCCCAGTGGAAAGAGCCTAAGTTTGTTGGAAAAAATTAATAATGAAAGAAGTTTTAGGTTTATAGTTGCAAATATTAACCAGAAGTAAAGGGGCACCTGTGTTTGAAAGACCTATTTTTTTGCATGCGTATTGTGTCTATTCAAACCCCCAAGTAATTTATAGACTACAAGATATCTCCTTGTACTTTTCTCTAAATAGTGGTCAAGCTGCATAATCTCAGCATAAGGTTTGGGGATTGCTTTTTACATGAAATACTCGTAGATGCTGTGTGCCAGAGAAGGACCCAATAGTGTTTAAAAGTCCAATTTTTCTTTTCTCTTCATAATTCATAGTCATTTGGCACACTGGTGTATAATAATCTGGAATGTTCGGAGCAGAACTGTACTTTCTAAGTTAACACTATACATTTTGTTACATGGATTGAGTATCTTATTTAGGATTTTTGTGGCTAACATATTTAAGCTGGAATTTAATAACTCCTACTGCTTAGAAAAATAGTTTCTGACATCAGATATCTTTAAAGAAAGTCAGAAATTATCCAGATATTGCAAAAGAGATTCTGACAGAAAGTAAGAACATGTATTGTGGTGTAAATATACCATTCCAGCACTCAGGAAGCTGAACTAAGAGGTTTGATGTTAATTTGAAGCCAGCCTGGGCCACACAGACTGCTTCAGACTAGTTTATTGCTGAACTATAATCTTAACAACATAAACGAATAAGTAGTAATTAAGAATATTAAATCCAGCAAAGCCTTGTTAAAGTTGGAAAGACGCCAGTGGCTAAAGTAGCAGTAGGTTCAGAGACCAAGATAGCATCTGACTCTGTGGCAACCAAGCAAGTTAAGGTACAGAGACCCAGACTCCAACTCATTATGAGCAAACCTTTTTCAAAAGGCGATTCGTCCAAGATGAGTTTGTGATTATGTCAAGAGTATTCAACCAAGAAATCACACTTGGTTACTGCTCCTCATGTAGCCTCATGGTATGGCACTGAACTTTGCCCTTGTTTAGAAATTTTAATTGACTTCATTTCTAGCCCGCTCTCGGACTTTATCTTCCAAAGTTCTAAAAATCTTTGATGCTGCAATTCTCTGAAACTGTTTCGTTGGATTGGATTAGACTAAGACCACAGTTCTGGCTGCTTTCCCCACAGTCATCGGGGATCAGAGGTTTTGTTACTCTTGTCCACATTTTTGCTGCAGTCTGCAGTACGAGGTCTGTCAGCATGGAGCTTGGAACTCTGCATGCCGCTACATTCATAGATTCAGTCAGTGGCACTTCCGTTTTGGCAGAGAAATAGAATTCTATGAGCAAACTGAGGCAATGCAGAGGCCATTATTTTTGCATCTGGGAAGAATCAACAGTTTCCTAACAAGGTTAAATTAAAGAGAGAACAAACCTTAATAATTGGTAATGGGAAATTATGAAGTTAAGCAAAGCCACCAAGATGTGCATACTGTGCCTGTGAGGGTTGTTATTTTCCTGGGAATTATTTAATGTTTAATTTTGATCTTTTATCTTTATTTTACAAATTTATCTTTCATTTTAGAATAAAATAAAAAAGTTGGAATTCTTCAGCTTCATGTAGAAAAGGCCACAAGAGAGAAACAAATAAATTAAGGTAAGAATATTTATCAAATAATTATGTATTTTAGTTCTGTAGAAAAACCCAGGGCTGCTGGGCGGTGGTGGCGCACACCTTTAATCCCAGCACTCGGGAGGCAGAGGCAGGTGGATCTCTGTGAGTTCAAGGCCAGCCTGGTTCCAGGACAGGAACCAAAAAGCTACGGAGAAACCCTGTCTCGAAAATCAAAAAAAAAAAAAAAAAAAAAAAAAGAAAAACTCAGGGCTTTATAGATTCCTAAAACATACTTTTATTGAATCTCAAAATGTGATGACATAATCTAATGATTATTCAGGTGAGCATAATCTTTGAGAATTGTTGGAGGAAGGTGCTTGTTTGTCCTGGCTGCCCAGAACCAAAATAACCACACAGAAACTCTATTAATTAAATCACTGCTTGGCCCATTAGCTCTAGCTTCTTATTGGCTAACTATTACATCTTAGTTTAACCCATTTCTAGTGATCTGTATATCACCATGAGGTTGTGGCCTACCAGCAAAGTTTCAGCATGTCTATCTCCGGCGGAGGATCCATGGCGTCTCCTGACTCTGTCTTTCTTTCTCCCAGCATTTAGTCCAGTCCTCCTACCTAAGTTCTGCCCTATCAACCGGCCAAGACAGTTTTTTTATTCATTAATGGTAACAACAGCACACAGAGGGAACTCTCACATCAGAAAACCATATTCCATTACCCTGAAGAAAGATAATGGCTGAATCAAACAATATACAATAGTTGATATTTAAAGTACAGTTTGAGTTACATGAATTCTATTATTTTATTTGCTTTCACTGCTTAGTAAATTTTACAATCATAGAATTCATACATTTCCTTTATAATATTGTTCCAGTCTTTTCATATGTAATATGATCAACTTAATTATTAATACAGATAAATCTATCTTTTGTAATTTTGTATGCAAGATATGAACAGTACCAACTGTGTGTTTAGGTTAGAATAGTCAGCTGTTCTTCACGGATATATTAAAAACTTTTCTAAATCCAAAGTTATCTACAGTGTGACTGAAAAATACCCAGGAGCTCTGACAGTCAGGTTTGCTCTTAAAGTCACGTAAGGCTGGGCTGTTGTGCTCATTCAATATCTTACCTATAACCTTCAGCTCCATCATCATATCCTATTGCAAAATGTGTTTTTAAAAAACCAGCAATGAGTAAGTTATTTTTGGTCACTTAACAGTGAATTAAAGATCACTTTCACGTCATGATAAACGCTTCATGAAATAACACCATTTCATGTCATAAACTAGTCCTGAATTGAATATTTTAAAAACCTTTATATTCAGTGGCAAACAATTCTTGCCAGAGATTAGATGCTTATAAATACTGACTAAACACATTAACGAATAGTCTGTTAAATACAGACAGATTAGTTTTGAAAAGTTATGTTGCTTTCATGGGTGTAGCAACAAAGTAGCTCTTGATTTGTTAAAGAAATGAGATTTCTTCCTTACCAAATCCTCCTTTTATTTTAAATTTAGATTAAACTTCAAAGCCAATTAAACTTGTAACATTTTCACAAAAGTCTTCTTAACATAGCAAAGGTCCTATTTGAATGCACTACACATTTTGAAATGATTGTTACAATCAAGCTCATTAAGTCACAAGCTTATGATTTATTGTGACAGGCAGAAACATGTAAAATGAATTAACCTTCTGTCTCCTTTAAGAGAATCCTTTCACACTCCAAACCAACCAATGGACAGCACCTGAAGGTGCTCTGCGGACTTGGGAACCTGAGAAGACTTTTTCTATTCTTCTCCAATAAAGATGAACACCGTTATCCACCTTGTGCAGTAAATTTAAATCATGTCCACTACCATTGAAATCAAGCCATTATAAACCTTTCAGAATGAATTTTAGATAATGATAGAGAAGAGTGAGGATGGAGATCAAGAAGATCCAGTATTGTTATGTGGAGTCATTATTTCTATGTATTCAAATGCATATGTTTTAATTTTTTGGATTTTTATGAAAAATTTATTGAAAGAAGCATCAAACGAAAGACATAATAGGTAATAAAGCCTTTGGGTTTTGAAGGAGTCTTGTAATCCTAAGAAAAGAAACAATATCACTACACTTTTTATAACTAGAGAGGCTGGTGAGTCAAAGGGAAACCGCCTATCACTGTTTTTCATTGTGGCTCTGCCACTAATCTCAGGCCTGTGAAAGAAGTTTCCTGGATTATTGTAGTTTTTTATTATCCATAACACTAATGGGAAGAATGAATAACATTTGGCTTAAATAAAAAAGAAGAATATGATATGTTTAGCTATTAGACAACTTAATTGATAATGAATGTATTTTTCATAATTTAAGAAAACCAGAAATGCTTCAAAATAATTCAAGTTGTTTTCATTGTTTATCAGTTAGCCTACAAGAAAATTGAGTGGTTTGAGTGTTTTTAGAAAGTTAACATGTATTTATTCTTAAAACTACTGAGCACTTACTGTTAGATTAAGAGCTCATTAATAATTCCCGTTTAATATAATCTATTCTTCTTCTATGGAGTCAAGAGGTTTTTGATTGGCTCATTTCTTTAAGCTTCTAATTTTTTCTCACATTCTAAAATGTTTCAGATGTGTTTTCTGACATATTTACACAGAAATAAGAAGAATCAAACTCCAAAGGGTAAAACTATAAATGTCTTAATGATTTTTTTGCATTTAAATTAAATGGGTGTGTTCCATGAACTGAAGATTAGCCAGTTTATAAAAGATCTCTCTCCGAAGAAAATAATTTCTTGATAAATATCTGTAGTTGTAAGAGTTCATTTGCTAAAAAGATACTACCTTGCATTTTACTCTTAGCTTTCTTATTTTTAATTTTTATTACAGACAAAAGGCAATACATATTATTAAAAAGAAAAACAAATATAAAATAATAAACTAAAATTTTAGAAAGCTGTAATTTTATCACTCTTTAAAATTTTGATATTATCTTAGCCATAAATTATAATTCACAGGATCTTATATGACAGTACAGATATATGAAATATCAATGACCCAATTGTGTTGCCTTAGGCAGCAGCAAGGTATCTCTCATCTTTAGTTTGCTGGTGTGTAAACTTAGTTGAGTAGTGGATACAAAAGCTTTTGTCAAATCTAAGCTTCTTCAATGTGAGGTTTTATTGGTTATAGCTGATAAAATGTGGGGAGTTTGTATGTTGATTTTCTTTTATAACCAGAAGCAGAAATTTGCCATGGGTGACATGGAGTCAACCAATCAGACGTCACTGATTTCATTCACAACTCAGAAGTGACTGACTTCATTCTTGTGGGCATCAAGGTCTGTCCAGAACTCTACAGTGTCCTCTTTCTTCTATTTCTGAGATGGTTCTTCTGGGGAACTTTAGCATTATCGGCATCATAGTGACTGACCCTAGACTGAATACACCAATGTATTTCTTCGTAGGCAACCTCTCTGTCATTGACTACTCCTACTCCACTGTTACTGTACCTAAAGCCATGGCCAACATCTTATCTTAGAAAAAAGTATCCTTCGTATGTTGTGTGGCTCAGCTTTTCCTTTATGCACTTTTCATGGTAACAGAAGCCTTTGTATTAGCATCTATGACTTATGACTGCTTTATTGTTATCTGTAATCCTCCCCTCTACAGTGTCCACATGTCAAGAAATGTCTGTGTCCTGTTGGTGGCTGGGTCAGCTCCACCCTCCAAATCAGTGTAACTTTCTCCATGTCTTTTTCTACCTCTAGGATCATAGATCACTTCTACTGTGATTCAAATTCAATCAAAAAGATCTCCTGTTCAAATACTTTTATCAATAGGATGGTATCACTTAGTTTGGCTGTATTTATTATTTTGTCCACAATAATTGTTATTGTGGTGTCTTACATGTATATACACAGTTTTAAAGATCCATTCTAGTGAAGGGAGAAGAGAAGCCTTCTCCACCTGCAGCTCCACCTGGAGGTTGTAAGTTTACTGTATGGGACTGCTTGCTTTTTGTATCTCACACTTCCAAACAACCCTGAACTTTGTAAAATAGCTTCAGTATGTTATATTTTGTTTACACTTAAGCTGAATCCCTTTATCTACTCTTTACGAAATAAGGATGTAAAAGAGACTGTGAAAAAAGTCTACCCTAAAAGGGCTTGCACTCCTTTTATTGATTCTTGTATTAGTTGATTGTTGTCTGCCTGAAAGAAAGAGGGGGGGGGACTGAGGGAGGAAGGGAGAGAGAAAGAAAGGACTTTTTTTCTCCTCAAATTTCTAATGCATTTGATATTAGCTATTTAATGTTTCCTAAGTCATGTTCTTAGCAGATATTGCTCTATTTATCCATCTCTTTCTTTCTGTCTTTATTTCATCATGATGTATAGGTACTATAACAGGAAGAGAAGGGAAAATGGGGAATGTGTAACTGAATGGGGAGGTACAGAAGTAAAGAAAATAATGAGAGACATAAAATACTGAGTGTGCTTGATAAGACTATAGGAAAACACTATTTTTACAAGCTTGGTTAAAATACAGTGTGTGGAGGGGAAACTAGAATAGATATTTTTGGGTATACTGGGGAAGGGGAGAGCAGGAATGGAAGGATCAGGTGGGGGAGGAAGGGGAGATGGAGTTGAGAGAGGAAATGTGGTGAGAGACAGCTGGAACTGGTGGGAATTTGAGGGGTGGTAAGGAAACCTAGTGAGAAAATCCACCCCTTTGGATGGAAGTAGTGATGGTCATGATGGTGGTGGTGGTAATGATGGTGTGTGTTTGTACGTGGTGCACGTTTGTATGCAGGCAGGGGCCCACCCCTATGTGGATTCACATGGAAGCCAGAAGTGAAGGAAAGGTATCCTTCTCACCACTCTCTGCCTTATTCACGAATGGCAGAGTTTCTAATTAAACAGAATCTCACCTCTTCAGCAAGTCTTGCTGATCACCGAGTTCCTAGAATCAACCTGTCTCTGCCACCCTAAAGTGGGGTAAAGTGTGGCACGACCAGCCACAAATAGTTTTTTTTTTTTATTGAGAAAAAGAAAAAAGTTTCCACCTCCCCCCAGGCTCCCATTTCCCTCCCCCTCCTCCCACCCTTCTCCCCCTCCCCCCACTCCTCTCACCCTCCCTCTCCAGTCCAAAGAGTAGTCAGGGTTCCCTTCCCTGTGGAAAGTCCAAGGTCCTCCCCCCTCCGTCCATGTCTAGGAAGGTGAACATCCAAACTGGCTAGGCTCCCACAAAGCCAGAACTTGAAGTAGGATCAAAACCCCGGGCCATTGTCCTTGGCTTCTCATCAGCCCCCATTGTTCGCCATGTTCAGAGAGTCCTGTTTTATCCCATGCTTCTTCCGTCACAGTCCAGCTGGCCTTGGTGAGCTCCCAATAGATCAGCCACACTGTCTCAGTGGTTGGGTGCACCCCTCGTGGTCCTGACTTCCTTGCTCATGTTCTCCCTCCTTCCGCTCCTCATTGGGAACTTGGGAGCTCAGTCCAGTGCTCCTGTGTGGGTCTCTGTGACTATCTCCATCCATCACCTGATGAAGGTTCTATGGTGATATGCAAGATAATCATCAGTATGGCTATAGGATAGAGTCGTTTCAGGTTCCCTATCCTCAGCTGCCCAAGGAACTAACTGGGGACCTCGCCTTGGGCTCCTGGGAGCCACTCTAGGTTCAAGTCTCTTGCCAACCCTAAGGTGGTTCCCTTAACTAAAAAATTGTGCTTCCGTGCTCCCCTATCCAACCTTCCTTTATCCCAATCCTCCTGTTTCCCCAAGTTTCCCTCATCCTCCCCTTCTCACTTTTCTCTCCCCTTCCCCCAATACTCCCATCGCCCCCCAAGATCCCAAAATTTCTCCCCGGCAATTTTGTCTACTTCTCTTAGTCAAGAGAATAATTATATGTTTTTCCTTGGGTTCACCTTCTAATTTAGCTTCTTTAGGTTCACCAATTATATACTCCGTGACCATTATTTATGGCTAGAAACCAATTATGAGTGAGTACATCCCATGTTCATCTTTTTGGGTCTGGGATACCTCACTCAGGATAGTGTTTTCTATTTCCATCCATTTGCATGCAAAATTCACAAATAGTTTTATATAGGTGCCAAGGATTCAAACTTGGGAATCTTTCCCAATTCCTACTTTGTTTTTGCTTTATTTTTTTGATTTTCTCTAATCAAAATGTACATTTTGAATCTTTGGTGGTAGCAGCAATTGGATTTATTTTATAGAAACTACTAACAAACATATTAATGCAACAAATATTTGTTGGGTCAGAAGATCATGAATGGGTAGTTTTGGCTGTGTGTGTGTGAGTGTGCGTGTGTATTAGTGTGCGTGTGTGTGTGTGTTATTCTGTCATAGTTTCACTGCTGCACATGGTTGGAGGTTTGTTGAAGTCTCATTGGGGTGAATGGTCCCAGTGGAATGGCCTGAAGGGATCTTCGATGTCATGGCCTTTCCTATTTCTATTATGTCTTCCCAAAGTAGTTTGTTATACAGGTTCTTATGACGAAGACAGAGAAAAAAGAACAAAGCAGAATTACATAAATGAATTTCCAAGTTTTGTATATGTCGTTTCTATTAGCCCAGAGTTAAGTTAGTGCTGCTATAGATTCCACCAGCATTGACTGCAGCTGCAAGGTTACAGAGGAACAGGTGGTTCTGTTGTGCTTGAAACTCTAAGCACTTTATGAACCCATGAAATACAAGAAGGAACTTGTCCACGTCCACACTCAGAATGAGAAGTTAAGCACAGTGCACATACACGTTCTCTGTTCAAAATCCATGCGGATATGAAGCAGGAGCATCGCAGGTCTGTAAGAGTTGTGAAACTGTTAACACCCATAACGAGGAAGGGAATGCTATTTAGTTTCCGGAGGGTCAGGCTAAGATGTGCTGCTTTTCTATCAGTAAAATTTCCTTTTATAACCACAGGGAGTGAGGAGAATGAATTAATTTTATGCTCTGATTGAAAACAAAGTAAACCTGGGCAAAAATATCATTAATCACTGCATTGCTATAAATCTCATTGAAGAGGAAAACGTGTGTGTGCATCTGAAAGAAGGCACTTTCAAGAGTTTGTAGCAACAGGATACGACAGTCTCCAGTAGTATTGGCTTTTGTCTTAGACAGTTGTCTTCCACGGTGACAGATGTTCCTTGGAAGGTTGGGAGAGGTAGGGTACAGTTGTGCTGGCTCTTATTAGTATATTTGTCAGTGACAGTCTTTCTCCATGTTACCTGCTTAGCCTGAACTACTGAAAGTACACAGGGAAAGACCACTTTGGAGAAGGATTCTATATGACATCATGGAGGACAACTGAAGGAAAGATAGCACAAGGGAGTGTCTCCCCAGCTGAATCACTAAGAGAGCCTGACTGTTTATTTAGCCTAGATGTGTATGGACCCATCACAATCATTTTCTTTGGACTAATCACTCCCTGTGCTTAGCAACACTTAACTTTGTTGAAAATTGTAACTTGGACCAAAACCCGCCATGTCTCCTTAACAGGGGCAACTACATCTGTTTTTTGAAACCTTAGAAGAGCTTCTTGTCGGTCCTAAATGAAAATAGTTCCATTATCATCCAGAGCTCCTGGAGATAGGAAAGATCTGAAATAAAGCGTTTCAAATAACTCTGGCTGAAGATGCATCTTCAGGAATCAGGAAAACCAGCTATCATGATCTTGCAGCTTTTCTAAAACATACTTCCACTGTTCTGGGGTGGATGGTACTGGCATGATATTGTTTTAGCTCAGAATAGCGAAGAGCAGTTCAAGAGCTGCCAACTAGGGAATCAAAGTGGCCCAGTCCCCATTATCTTTGTTTATTTATAGAAGGTGGACATTGAAAGAATATTTGTGCTAAGTGTTAAAAAAAAACCTTTTTGCTAGCAATAACTTTGTTGTTTTCAGTGTGGCCTTAATATGTAAAAGAACAGCATTATTCTTATTTCTGTATGATACAGATTTTACTACTAATTGTCACAAATATTTAAAATTCTGGTAGATTCTGAACATATCTCCTTTTAAGTATATTTTTATCTGCGTCTGGATTAGGACAAAATGATGATCGAGCAAGAATCTTTTTGCATAAAGAATTCAATATGAGGATTTTATAAAAGCACATTGGCTTTCAAAATAATAGTAATGAATTGCCGAGTTAAGTAAGAAAGTTAATGCAATAAATAAGAGGTTCAGAAGGAGATAGATATTTTGACAAAAATCTAACAAAAAATTAATGTAAAAGAATATTGAAAATCAGGTATATTTTAAAAATTTGTTAGAAAATACTGGATGCTTGAGTAAAAATGGGTTAAATTTTTTAATACACTTATGTAGTGAAAAGTTCCTAGGCTCAACAAGGTCCCTGGGTGGAGTACCATCATACCAATATAAGTTGCATGCTAGCCTCCCTATTACAGGACAAAAATCCATGAAAAAAATAAGACCTGCCGCAAGTTGTCTGCCTCCAACTTCATAGACCTGACTAACTTTGGCTATTTAGGCCTGATCAGCTCCAGCTATATAGGCAAAAACAGGAAAAAAAATCTTCCTTATGTCAAGATGATTACTCTTTATGACTCACATAGCAGGGTGATGATTTTTTTTTTGCTCAAGGATAATCTCTGAGTCTGCACATATACTTCAAATGTCTCAAACAACAGAGCAGCAAATAGCAATTACTCTGCCTTTAACGTCTTCCAAACTGACGTTTGAGAATTCTGTGAACATGGGAACCTTGAACCTAAGTCTGTCCAATACTGGACCAGTGTGTTAGTTCAATTGGCCATGCCCTTTACCCTGTCATGCAATTCTTCCTCTTTTTAATATTTTTTTTTCCTTTTTTCAAGCATAGATTTCTTTTCTCATATAATATATACTGATTACAGTTTCCCCTCACTCTACTCCTGCCAGTTCCTCCCCACCTCTCCTCCCCCACAGATTCATTCTCTTTCTGTCTTTCATTAACAAAAGGGCCTAGAGAAATGGCTTAGCCATTAAGAGTTCCTACTGCTCTTGCAGAGGAACAAAGTTTGGCTCCCACTACCCACAAGGCAGTTCACAATCACCTGTAGCTCCAGTTCCAGGGGATCTGATGTCCTCTTCTAGCCTCCTTGGGCAACAGGAACACATGAGGTGCACAGACTATGTGGAGAGAAGGTACGCTTATATATAAAATAAAATAAAATGTTAAAAATAGAGTCAATCCAGTTGGATCAGCCAATCAACTTGCCAAGGATCCAGCCTTCAGGATGCTGGTTCATGGGAAGCTAAATTAAGAGGTAGGAGGAGTAATTGGCCTTTTAATGAGATAATGGACTTCGCCTTTGCAGAATTTCCACGCTCTAGTAGAGTCCTTTGCAGAATGCAGCTATGCAGCTTCTCTGTCTGGTTCTCCAATCTCTCAGAAAATCACACCTGTCCCTTTCCCAATCTCATCTCTTTTTGAAGCACCCTTTTCCTAGCCTTTTGGACTTCACTCTTTCTTCAAACCCTCTTCCCCACCATGAGGCTGCTTATCTGATATGTGGCTGATCTCTAATGCCGACTTAACTCAAGCCACAATTTCCCTCTCTGCTGAGAGATTCTTCTCCTTTAGGCAACTTCCACAATCCACAGCTTACTTGTTCTGGGTTTTTTTCTTTAAACACCAATAAAATTTCCCTTGAGTTAAAAAAATATCCATTATGTAAATGTGCCTCATTTTCATGACATGATTCATTTCCATTCATCACCCGATGAAGCTTCAGGCTGTTTCCAATTTCTCGCTATTATTAATAGAGTGGCAATAATAAGGATGAGTAAGGATTAGTGTAGTGAGATCTAGAGTCCTTAGGTGTATACCCAAGAGTGGTATAGCAGGATCTTGAGACAAATCGATTCTCAGTTTCATGAGGCACTGTCACACTGATTTCCAAAGTGGCTGCACCAATTTTCCCTCTCACTGGCAATGAATAGTGTCCCCAGTCCCCCACATACTTATCAACATGTGCCGTCATTTGATTTATTGATCTTGTCCTTGAGTAGTGCAAACAAGACCTTCACAGATGCAAGCCAAACAAAAGCTCAGCACTGAGAAGAGGTTGTAGACACAAAGTCACACCCCTAACCAAGAAGATATTTGCAATTGATGGAGTGTCACTGGGTGTAACAACCACACTCTTGTGCAGGCCTAGGAATAGCTGGCCAACACAAAACAAACCCAATGGTTATTTAGTGTGTGTGTGTGTGCGCGCGCGCGTACCCTGATTTTAGTTTTATTGGTTTTATTTTGACTTTCGTCTTTTTTCTTTGTTTAGATTCTCATTTTTGTTTTTTCTTTCTTCCTTTGTTCCTTCTATTCTTTCTTTTTTTGAGAGAAAACATAAAAGTATAGAGTAAAGAGTTTAGAAGGAGTTGTAGAATATGAAAAACATCATCAAAATATATTGCATAATTTTATTTATTTATTTATTAAAGGTTTCTGTCTCTTCCCCGCCACTGCCTCCCATTTCCCTCCCCGTCCCCCAATCAAGTCCCCCTCCCTCCTCAGCCCAAAGAGCAATCAGGGTTCCCTGCCCTGTGGGAAGTCCAAGGACCACCCACCTCCATCCAGGTCTAGTAAGGTGAGCATCCAAACTGCCTAGGCTTCCACAAAGCCAGTTTGTGCAGTAGGATCAAAAACCCATTGCCATTGTTTTTGAGTTCTCAGTAGTCCTCATTGTCTGCTATGTTCAGCGAGTCTGGTTTTATCCCAGGCTTTTTCAGACCCAGGCCAGCTGGCCTTGGTGAGTTCCCGATAGAACATCCCTATTGTCTCAGTGTGTGGGTGCACCCCTCGTGGTCCTGAGTTCCTTGCTCGTGCTCTCTCTCCTTCTGCTCCTGATTTGGACCTTGAGATTTCTGTCCGTTGCACAATGTGGGTCTCTGTCTCCTTTCTTCGCCTGATGAAGGTTAATATTTAGGAGGATGCCTATATGTTTTTCTTTGGGTTCTCCTTCTTATTTAGCTTCTCTAGGATCCCTAATTATAGGCTCAATCTCCTTTATTTATGGCTAGAAACCAAATATGAGTGAGTACATCCCATGTTCCTCTTTTTGGGTCTGGCTTACCTCACTCAGGATAGTGTTTTCTATTTCCATCCATTTGCATGCAAAATTCAAGAAGTCCTTGTATTTTACTGCTGAGTAGTACTCTAATATGTATATATTCCATACTTTCTTCATCCATTCTTCAATTGAAGGGCATCTAGGTTGTTTCCAGGTTCTGGCTATTACAAACAATGCTGCTATGAACATAGTAGAGCATATACTTTTGTTGTATGATAAGGCCTCTCTTGGGTATATTCCCAAGAGTGGTATTGCTGGGTCCAGGGGTAGGTTGATCCCGAATTTCCTGAGAAACTGCCACACTGCTTTCCAAAGTGGTTGCACGAGTTTGCATTCCCACCAGCAATGGATGAGTGTACCCCTTTCTCCACAACCTCTCCAGCAAAGGCTATCATTGGTGTTTTTGATTTTAGCCATTCTGACAGGTGTAAGATGGTATCTTAAAGTTGTCTTGATTTGCCTTTTCCTGATCGCTAAGGAAGTTGAGCATGACCTTAAGTGTTTTTTGGCCATTTGAACTTCTTCTGTTGAGAATTCTCTATTCATCTCAGTGCCCCATTTTATAATTGGGTTGATTAACCTTTTATGGTCTAGTTTCTTGCGTTCTTTATATATTTTGGAAATCAGACCTTTGTCAGTTGTGGGGTTGGTGAAGATCTTCTCCCAGTCAGTGGGTTGCCTTTCTGTCTTAGTGACAGTGTCCTTTGCTTTACAGAAGCTTCTCAGTCTCAGGAGGTCCCATTTATTCAATGAGGCCCTTAATGTCTGTGCTGCTGGGGTTATACGTAGGAAGTGGTCTCCTGTGCCCATGTGTTGTAGAGTACTTCCCACTTTCTCTTCTGTCAGGTTCAGTGTGTTCGGACTGATATTGAGGTCTTTAATCCATTTGGACTTGAGTTTTGTGCGTGGTCATAGATATGGATCTATTTTCATTCTTCTACAAGTTGACATCCAGTTTTGCCAGCACAATTTGCTGAAGATGCTCTCTTTTTTCCATTGTGTACTTTTAGCTCCTTTATCGAAAATCAGGTGTTCGTAGTTTTGTGGGTTAATGTCAGGGTCTTCTATTCGATTCCATTGGTCGATTTCTCTGTTTTTATGCCAATACCAAGCTGTTTTCAATACTGTAGCTCTGTAATAGAGTTTGAAGTCAGGGATGGTAATATTGAATAAAATTTTAAATAAAAAGAATATTTTATGAACTCTACTCATTGAATGATGCTAAGCAAACCCAATAGGACAACTGTTTAGTTTTTAATCACTTTGGTTACTTTAGGTAGCCTTGGCCAATATAGAAGGGTATGGGGTTATGATTCCTCATCTGCTGATGGTGTCTTGGTAAGGAACGTGGGTCCTAGAAAGCAAACTTCACTCCATAACCTTAACATCTTATGATTGTGTGGAAAACAAAAATTGGAATTTGTGGATTATAATAAAAAAGAAGATTAAATTGAGCATTTTTAGCAATAGTCTAGGAGTGGGTGTTATATACATGTGTGAAATTATCAAGAATTAATAAGCTATATTAAAAGTGGAAATGAACCTGACTTTAAGTTCCATCAGTCATAATTTACTCAGAACTTAGTAAACTAGGTGTATTGCTGTGCTCGTCCATGTCATCATCTTAGAATTGTGTTTCATATTCTCAATTACAAATGACAAAATAGTTAAAAATAATTTAAAAAATTAGGCCATGCCTATGTTACAGAGAGAATTAAACCCTTTAGTAGCTATATTACCTGTTTAACAAAATGTTTTCCAATCAAAGCTGCAGATGCTAGTTTTTTTTAATGCAGAAATTAAATAAAAAGATTCTTCTAGCTTATCTCACAGACTCATTTAAGGAAGGAAAAGTCCTCCAGCATGTACTTAATTCCTGTTGTTAGTTTTAAAAATATCCAGATTCTTTTTTTTTTTTATTGAGAAAAAGAAAAGAAAAAAAAGTTTCCGCCTCCTCCCGGCCTCCCATTTCCCTCCCCCTCGTCCCACCCTTCTCCCCCTCCCCCCGCTCCTCTCCCCCTCCCTCTCCAGTCCAAAGAGCAGTCAGGGTTCCCTGTCCTGTGGAAAGTCCAAGGCCCTCCCCCCTCTGTCCATGTCTAGGAAGGTGAACATCCAAGGTGGCTAGGCTCCCACAAAGCCCGAACTTGAAGTAGGATCAAAACCCCGGGCCATTGTCCCCGGCTTCTCATCAGCCCCCATTGTTCGCCATGTTCAGAGAGTCTGGTTTTATCCCATGCTTCTTCTGTCACAGTCCAGCTGGCCTTGGTGAGCTCCCAATAGATCAGTCACACTGTCTCAGTGGCTGGGTGCACCCCTTGTGGTCGTGACTTCCTTGCTCATGTTCTCCCTCCTTCCGCTCCTCATTGGGAACTTGGGAGCTCAGTCCGGTGCTCCAGTGTGGGTCTCTGTGACTATCTCCATCCATCACCAGCTGAAGGTTCTATGGTGATATGCAAGATATTCGTCAGCATTGCTGTAGGATAGGGTCATTTCAGGTTCCCTATCCTCAGCTGCCCAAGGAACTAACTGGGGACCTCGCCTTGGGCTCCTGGGAGCCACTCTAGGTTCAAGTCTCTTGCCAACCCTAAGGTGGCTCCCTTAACTAAGAATTGAGCTTCCGTGCTCCCCTATCCAACCTTCCTTTATCCCAATCATCCTGTTTCCCCAAGTTTCCCTCATCCTCCCCTTCTCACTTTTCTCTCCCCATCCCCCGATACTCCCATCCCACCCCACCCCCAAGGTCCCAAATTTTCTCCCCTCAATTTTGTCTACTTCCCGTATCCAAGAGGATAGTTATATGTTTTTCTTTGGGTTCACCTTCTTATTTAGCTTCTTTAGGTTCACCACTATATACTCCGTGACCGTTATTTATGGCTAGAAACCAATTATGAGTGAGTACATCCCATGTTCCTCTCTTTGGGTCTGGGATACCTCACTCAGGATAGTGTTTTCTATTTCCATCCATTTGCATGCAAAATTCGAGAAGTCATTGTTTTTTACCGCAGCGTAATACTCTAATGTGTATATATTCCACACTTTCTTCATCCATTCTTCCATTGAAGGGCATCTAGGTTGTTTCCAGGTTCTGGCTATTACAAATAATACTGCTATGAACATAGTTGAACAAATGCTTTTGTCATGTGATAGGGCATCTCTTGGGTATATTCCCAAGAGTGGTATTGCTGGGTCCAGGGGTAGGTTGATCCCGAATTTCCTGAGAAACCGAAACACTGATTTCCAAAGTGGTTGCACGAGATTGCATTCCCACCAGCAATGGATGAGGATACCCCTTCCACCACAGCCTCTCCAACAAAGGCTATCATTTGTGTTTTTGATTTTAGCCATTCTGACAGGTGTAAGATGATATCTCAAAGTTGATTTGATTTGCATCTCCCTAATCGCTAAGGAGGTTGAGCATGACCTTAAGTGTCTTTTGGCCATTTGAACTTCTTCTGTTGAGAATTCTCTGTTCAGTTCAGTGCCCCATTTTTTAATTGGGTTAATTAGCATTTTGAAGTCTAGTTTCTTGAGTTCTCTATAAATTTTGGAGATCAGACCTTTGTCTGTTGTGGGGTTGGTGAAGATCTTCTCCCAGTCAGTGGGTTGCCTTTTTGTCTTAGTGACAGTGTCCTTTGCTTTACAGAAGCTTCTCAGTTTTAGTAGGTCCCATTTATTCAATGTTGCCCTTAATGTCTGTGCTGCTGGGGTTATGCTTAGAAAGCGATCTCCTGTGCCCATTTCTTGTAGGGTGCTTCCCACTTGATGGCCCTCATGGACTTGATTTTGGAACATAGAAATCTTAATAATTAAGTTGTATTTTATCCCTGGAGGGCTGCCTCCCAGAAGGGTGAGGGAAATCTCAGTGCTACACTTATTTGTAAAAGCGACAATGTTACACCAAGTCTAAAACCTGTGTGAATAGCTTTGTCTGATGCTATGGTATATCACTGGAGGTTCTGGATGGCTAAGGGCCAGGACATATATATCCAGTGTAACCCAACTCCTTTCTTAAAGCAGACAAGCATCTAAGACTGTATGCAGAGAATAATCTGCTAGTTGATTCTTCTGGTTCACCTTGCATGGCTACAAATTATAGTTCCCAAGATTATTTAAGGGTTAGCAGTTCACCATTCATAAAGTTATCGTGATTCTCCTAAGACCTGAATTTTTCAAGAAAGCAACTAATAAAGCAGAAGTTCTTAAACAGAAGGCATTGATGAGTTTAGGTTATGCTTCTCTGTGAGAGATCCTGAAACTCAGATTGTGGATGGATGTTTGAAGGGTTGAGTTTATTTTATTTTGAAATAATTTTAAAATATGCTTGTGAAAGAATAATTAACCAAGTTTATATTTACACATCACAGAACTAAAATAATAGCGCCAAAAAGAAGGAACCTTGGGATTCTGCTGCTTCATTTTAAACAGAGTCTGATCAACCCCCCAATTGTAGAAGGTAAAAGTAACTTTAAAAAATATTTGAGATTCAGCAACTAATACATCATCAAATGACTAGTTTCTTGGTTGGTACCGAGGGAAGAATTCTTTTCTTAAGATGCGAATGACTTTGCTTTAAATTTTCTGATATTTATATGTTAAACTCTATTTCGGTTTATTACATGTTTAAAAACATGGCTATGACTTTGCATGCTCATCATCACTCAATTATTACCAATATAGTAAATGTGTACCATAATCACGAAAGACCGTTGGCTAGATTCAAAAACAGCAAGCTAACAAATACACAGAGGACGAGTTGAGCTTCACCTTAAAGGAGCTAGGGCTGTGGAGGGGTAAGGGATATTTGCCACTAGTATGAAAATATGGTGATGAAATGGAATAAGGGTAAATATGAAAACATTGGTGTCTTTGGCTCTAGGCAATATTAAAGTAAAGGTAATATGCTGTTTACAAATATTACATGACTCCTTCAGCTTTCTTTCATTGCTTTAGTATCTCATATTCCAACACCCCCTGTCTTTTCCTAATCCAGAAGTTTGTGTTTTTATATTTGGACACGTAACTTTTGAGGAATTTAGTTAATATTTTATTTTTAATATTTAAAACTGTGTTGTTGAATAGTGGTTATTACTGTTACCATCGTCATTGATTTTCTGACATAATATAATTGCATTTCTCACTGATGTCTTCATTCCCTAGACTTTAAAAATTTCTCTGGCTCCTTACTGCAACTTAGACTGACTTATCCCAAAGTCCATATGCATATCACAAATTTCCAACAGAATTAAAATTGATTGTCTGTGCTTGAGTTAATTGACCAATTACGGAAAAGTGTGGTAAAACTGATAACATTAGTTGTAGACTTGTATCCAAGGTCT
Organism: Neodon shergylaensis; assembly: GCA_025134845.1. Classification (NCBI taxonomy): domain Eukaryota; kingdom Metazoa; phylum Chordata; class Mammalia; order Rodentia; family Cricetidae; genus Neodon; species Neodon shergylaensis. The sequence continues at coordinate 523,411 of JABTXL010020108.1, read as the reverse complement.
AAATTAGAAAGGAAAAGTCTATTTCAACCTAAAGCTTGTGTTGTATTGCATAAATGCATAACTATGCAGCCTTCAGGTGTGACCCTGAGTCCACATGTTTTATTATTAGGCTACTTTAATTTCTAGAACAAGTGTACATTGATTAGTTGGTATTTGTAATACACAAATGATATGCTGACCACATACGGAAAAAATTATTTGTGATCTTAAAAAAGCCATTATTACAAAAATAATCAGTATTCAATATTACTCTTAATGTTTGTTAATAATCATTATTCTTCTTATAAAATATGTTTGGCCCATGTTGAAGAATTAAGGAATTTTTATTAAAAACAAAAAATAAGTCCAAGAAAGTTAATTAAAGTAACAGGAAGTTTTTATGGATAAGTGATGCCTGATAGTAATATAACATGGGTTTATATTACTATGACTAGACTAGAGACGTATTTCTTTGCTGTAACTTATAGTTCTGATGCTAATCAGCAAATTTTAACAAGATTAGTTCTTCCTGTTACTGCTTCATAATATTAAGAATTATTGTATACAATAGCAAAAGAATGTATGAATCAGTGGTACAGTAAATATGACAAACATTTTAGGAGGAAGGCGCTGCATTTAAGAAAAGTGCTAAATTATCCCAATTTTAGAAATTTAAATTGAAAATAATGTGTAGAGTCTACTCTACAATTAGCTGATTGAATTCAGTTTAAGTTGAAGGATTTTGAAGCTAAAATTGCTGATGGCCTTTTAAATGCCTGCCCTATATCAGCTACTTGTAACACTAAGATCAAGCTAAGAGTTTATTTATTTTGCCTTCTGCCTCTCATCAGGTCTCCTCCATGAGTGACAGGGGAGCAAGCAATCACTCAGAAGTGACTGACTTCATCCTTGTAGGCTTCAGGGTCGGCCCTGAGCTCTATCTTCTCCTCTTCCTGCTCTTTCTGCTCGTGTATGCCATGATCCTTCTAGGAAACATTGAGATGATAACCATTATTTTGACTGATCCCCGGCTGAACACACCAATGTATTTCTTCCTAGGCAACCTCTCCTTCATCGACCTCTTCTATTCATCCGTTATCGCGCCAAAGGCTATGAGCAACTTTTGGACCGAGACCAAGTCCATCTCGTTTGCAGGCTGCGCGGCCCAGATCTTTCTCTTTGCCCTCTTCATTGTGGCGGAAGGATTTCTCCTGGCAGCCATGGCCTATGATCGTTTCATCGCCATCTGCAACCCACTCCTCTACTCTCTTCACATGTCCACACGCCTCTGTGCCCAGCTGGTGGCAGGCTCGTACTTCTGTGGCTGCATCAGCTCTGTTCTCCAGACTAGCATGACATTTACTTTATCCTTCTGTGCTTCTCGGGCTGTTGACCACTTTTACTGCGATACTCGACCAATTCAAAGACTATCTTGTACTGACCTTTTTGTTCATAAAATAGTATCCTTTTCCTTGTCTAGTGTCATTATCTTACCAACGGTCATAGTCATCGTTGTTTCTTACATGTACATCGTGTCCACCGTGCTAAAGATACGCTCCACGGAGGGAAGGAAGAAGGCCTTCTCCACTTGCAGCTCTCACCTGGGTGTTGTGAGTGTACTGTACGGTGCTGTCTTCTTCATGTATCTCACCCCTGACAGATTCCCTGAACTGAGTAAGCTGGCTTCCTTGTGCTACTCCCTAGTCACACCCATGCTGAACCCTCTGATCTACTCTCTGAGGAACAAAGATGTCAAAGATTCTCTAAGCAAACTTCTAGACAAGAAAAAATCCATTCTTTAATTGTTCTTCCTCTCTCACTAGTGTTTTGAGTGCTATTTCATACCTCTTATAATCAATATTTCTTCTCTTATGCTATTATTAAAATTTATGCAAAAAACCCTTATTAAATATGACTTTTTTTCTTCTCTGAAATCTTAGATATTGGACATCCTGGACCTTAGAGAATAATTCTTGATTATGCTCCCTTCTCATATCTCCAATGTCAATGTACTTCACAGAATCAGTATGCATATTATAGTATATATATTAATATATTGAATAATATATTAATGTTCATTCTAATCATTAGCAACAATTTAGTGTTTATTTTTCATTGTTCTTCCATTTGTATAAAATTTATAATTATAATAGTTATTTTTAAGAATTTTTTCCATTTTATAGTTTCCACTAGTACTTTTAATTAGTTATTATATTCCAGCTTCATTAAATAGTTCGTACTCAAGGAAGAACTGCTAATAAGATAAGCAAAGTATAATAACCTTGTCTATGCACCTTTATTTGGGAAATTGTCTTTAAGTATTGCAGGCATTTTGTAGTGCTCTGATACAGTGCTCATTGCTCCATTTCATTTCAGTAAAATAAATTAAAAGACAGAAAGCTGAAAACATCTTTAAGTGACCCTTCTCCCCATATTATTGTTTTTAATTAAATTTTGTTTTTATTATCACTGGGAAATACTTAATGGAGTTTTAGGTGTGATTGAGCCATTAAAATAGAATACATTCTAAAATTCACTCTTTTATCCACACAGACGTATTTGTTTATTTGATAAATTTTGGTGAAGACCCATGTTAATATTTTTACATGTTAGACGTAGGAGTAAGCCACTCTACTTTTTAGAGAGTTTATAAATTAATTAATGAATTAAATATTTAGACAGATAATTAATAATCATATGGCTGTGCCAACAATATTCTAAGAAAACACCAAGTAAAGTACTTGAGGATCAGTGGAAGCTCTCTTAGGTCATACTCCGAAAAATTTAAAAGGTTAAGAATTTAGCCCTATCAGGGAAATTCTGTCGTGAGCCAACAATGCTTACCTATATTCAAAACATGAAATTTATATAGAAAAATTAACTGATCAATAAGACAGGACTTCAGAAAGAATTGCATTTTCTAGTTTTTGAACTTGCGTGAGTGTTAACGGTGGTAGAGTGAGCAGAACTGAGGTCGCAGCTCAGTGGTAGAATGCCTGTCTGCCACAAATGAGGCTCTGAGCTTGAACTTCTGTACCACAAGGCAAACACAAAGCCTAACAGCAACACTAAACACAAATGATCTCAGAGTAAGTCCACAAGAGGGGTATTGCTCAGTTTGATAATAGTGAGGACGTTTGTGTATGTGTACCCTACCCTAACATCACCTTTAATTATGAGACATTAGGACCAAAGGAAGGATGCTACATCTTGGTATACCTTTCTAATCTTCTATTTGTAGCACTATCTTCTGTAACAACATATGACAAAGAAATAAATTGTGATATTTTCAAATGTGTATGCTGAAGATTCATCTTTCAGTACCACAAATGTGCCTACATGAAGTATACCAGTATGCTTTTGAGATCAGGATGGGGCAACCATATGGTCAAGAACAGCTTCATTCAAATAAGTCAAAAGAATAGTTGCATTTTTTTCTAGGTATAATACATCCCCAGATGGGTTGAGTTCAGTTCTGAGAGGTTATGTTTGTTCATGACTTCTAACATGAGAGGAAAGAGTAGAGATCACATTCAAAGAATTGATTTTGGAAAATATAGGATGTTATAAATACCACAGTTGCTGCTGCAAAAACTAAACTGTGACAGAAGTTAAGAAACCCAAAGCTTAAAATTTCAATAAAATATACTATAAGTATAATAATAAATATATTATAAGATGATCCAATTTATAACAGCATATAGAATGTGTATATATATATATATATAAGGAAATAGTGAATTATAAATTATTTTTATGTGTTCAGTTATCTTCAGTCAAAATTGGTTATTAATATAGGATATTCCTTGTAAATGCCTGGTAACTACAAAGTAAATAGCTATAGAAGATCATTGATTATGAGAACGGCATCAAGATATACCAATTCAGAGACAGATGAAGCTATTGTATTACTTATACCAAGCACTGTCTATCTCCAGGAGTCTCCAATCCATCAGATTTATGGCTGCAGGAAGAATGTATCAAAAGACAAAGGGATCTGTAATACTAGCCAACAATAAATAACAGAGATCAAATTAAATGCATAATTACTGAAATTTGAGTTTTAGGGAAAACAAATTTTAAAATAGAACACTGAGGAAAATGTTAGAGAGGTTTACAATCTCTACCATAGCAAAAGGAAAAGGAGGACTCTCCATCCTGGAACACTCATCATTGTATTTGCTGTTCTTTACAATAGCAAGAAAATAGAACAAGCCTCAATGTTCATCAACGGATGGTTGGTTAAAGACTTTGCACCCCCATAAACCTCTCCACAGATACAATAATCCAAATCAAACCAAATTAGAGAAAATCCAAGTTTAATGGATGCCAATGCTCCCTGGTGGCCTTCCAGCCCCCCAGATAGAAAATAGGGAAGAAAGACCAGAAAATCATGTATTTGTTCTCTGGGATATAATTTAAATTTCCTGTTGAGTGGTCTTGAGCATCTCTGGGGAGGGGTCATCATTCAGCAGACTTTCTTAGAGGTGAAGTCTGGACTAAGGCAACTCTCAGGAGAGGGGGCTTGGGATGGAACTTCCACCCGAGCATTCCAGACTCTATGGATATATGGATTCCAGGGACTGAGGTAACGCTTCCAACCAAACATCCCAGGCTCTTTGAGTATATGGATGCCAGTGGCTGGGATGATGCTTCCACCCAAACACCCCAGACTCTTTGGGTATAGTGGTGCTGGCTCAAGTCTGGCTACTTCCTGAGGGCATGGGGCGATGTAGGGGAGGGGAGAGTAAGGAGTTGATGGGCTCACACTCAGCAGGAGGAGTCATTGGAGAGGCATTTTTTTTCCGAGACAGGGTTTCTCCATAGCTTTTTGGTTCCTGTCCTGGAACTAGCTCTTCTAGACCAGGCTGGCCTCGAACTCACAGAGATCCTCCTGCCTCTGCCTCCCGAGTGCTGAGATTAAAGGCGTGCACCACCACTGCCCGGCTGGAGTGGCATCTTAAACCTGTTAATGCTGGACCATGAAGCCTGCGAAAAAGGCACACCTGTCTGTAATTTTAGCAGGGAAACTTAACAAATGAAGTAATGAGCTTGACCAGTCCTTAAGTCATCCAATGGCATAGACAGATCTGAGAGGGATAGATAAACGAGCAGAAGTGAGACAACTTTTTTTTCAGTTATGCAGACAATCCCAAGTCTCTCTGTACTCTTTGGAAATCTTAGAAGCAGTACTTGCCTTTAGCTGATGAGACCAGGAGGCCTGAAGATTTCTTTCTGTGGGGGTAGGGTTCAGTATACCTGTCTTGGCAGAATGAGATGATCAATTCCCAGGTGTAATGTCCAGGAAGTTGATGAGGTGAAAGGCAGTATTTTTTTTTTTTTTTTTTTTTTTTTGCTGTGTGGGTGGCTTTGCCATGTGCAAAGGCAAGCCTCCAGGCAGAAGTTCTTTTGCAACCATGCATCTTCTTGGAAAAGCTATAGGATGCTTCAGGAGCTGCTATGTCTCTGTCATAAGAGCTCTTTTGCTACATGCCATACTCTCAGATCTGTAAAGGTACTTGAGAGTCAGGGCACCATTACCTGTCAGGTATATCCAAGTAAGACATATAAGTTAAATTTAGACATATGTTTTACACAATCCATTACAGCTTACCAATACTAGTAGAGGCAAGAAGATTAGAAGGAATATTTTAGTAAGCCAAAGTATATTGGAGGTGGAATGTCTCCTTTGTAGGTCCAGTGCACCTGGGCACTCTTACCAAAGATGGCGCTGAGGTTTTTACTTTTACCTCAACCAAAAATGGTGGCTATCCATATGTTTTTATTTTTACAGACCTGTTGTAATCTGAAGTTACAAGTTTTATAGAATCCTATTTTCTAATATAATCTCTTAGTATCTTTTTGATTATGGAGTATAAACTATTACTATTAGAGGTACTATGGGAAAATATATCTTATTTCCTTTCATTTTGTTGATTTTGTTGTTTTTACTCAGATTCTTTTGATTACCTGCCCTGATTTTGTTTATCTGTTGCCCTGTGACCTCTTGGATGTGTTTATCCTTCTCTTCATATTGAAGTATTCCTGCTAGTATACTATCCCCTGTAAAGATATTTATCACTCTTACTCATCTGTGAACCCTGTGAATTTTTGGTTATATTTAAAACCTGGCCCATAAGATGAAATTCATGCCTGGCATCATGATCAGGTCAAGAATCTGTGCCTTAAAAACTCATATGCTCCAAGGAAGTACCTGGTACAATTATTCTGCTAAATGAACACTGTATTAAACCAAGTTCTAGCGGTTTACAGTTACACCCATAAATTAGTGTTAGGAAAATGAAACCAGTTGCAATGGTACATTTGGCAAATAGTACTTCACAAAATTAAGAAGCTTCCACACAGTGCCTGAAACAATCAAGTGAATAGACAGTTTACAGAATGTGAGAAATTCTTTGATATCTACACATCTGAGAGAGAGTTTATATCTAGTCTATGCAAAAGAAAAAATAAGTTGCTCATTTATGAAATCAAAAAGCATAACCACTAAGTGGGATAATAAAAAGTACAAACGTCTTAACATATGAAGTGCATCTGGCCAATAAACATGAAAAAAATTGATCCACGCTAGCTGTAATGTTTTTTTATGAATACCCAACTTAGAGCTATAATCATCTAGAAGACAAGTCATGTGTATTTCAGTAAGGGATTATCTAGATTAAGGAAGTCTATGGAAGAGAGACTATATTACATTCAGTAAGATAGGATGACCACCTTACTGCAATAGCATGATCCGTGGCCTGAGATCCTTTTCTGAATTAAAAGGAAAAGCAGGGTGCTAGCAGCAACAATTCTTTGTGCTCATCAGCAAATGTGATGTTACTAATGATATCTCGCTTCTTGTCTGCAGATGTGATGTTAGTAATGCTATCTCACTCCTGCTATTGCTCCGTGTCTGAAGATGCGATCTTAGTAATGATATCTCGCTCCTACTATTGACCCTTGCTGCAGAGGCAATGTTAGTAGTGGTATCTCACTCTTGCTGTCATCCTTTCTTCTCAAGGTGAAATTTTAACTTTGAAATGTGAGTCAAACTAAACCGATCTTTTCTAACATTACTTTTGTTGCTTATCACAGCAATAAAAATTTTAATACGATATCCATCAGAGAAATGCAAAATACAAGAGATTCCATCTTACCCTATTCAGACAAGAAAACAAATATGGAATAACAATGCCTTGTATTAAGGTTTACCCTGTCTCAAGAAATAACTTAGAGATACTAGATGTCAATTTATGGCCTCCATAAATGAATAAATTTTTGAATAACTGCACATATTAGGGCTTCCGGAGTCCCAATATATTCTCCATTTTGCTTATTCGTTTTCCTGGCTTATATGTGATATGTGTATAACATGTAGTTTGTTCTTTAATTTAAGAAGTTGAGAAGAAAAATACATTGTATTTAGGTACACTAGAGAAATTTACTTTAAAGTAAATAAACGTGGTTGCTAACTTTTTGAGCTACATTTAAGATAAATATCTAAAACAGCTTAATGATAATTTATTGAAATGTTTCATGTAGTAACTCATCTAACCCTTTGTCTTAACTTTAATTTTTTTCTTCATTTATAAATAAAAAGCAATGGTTAGAGTCAAATAGACTGAATTGTTTCTGTGTAATGAACAAGACGAATTAGTCTATAAAACATAAAGTCAATACAACGTCTTTGGCTGCCAACTGTTTATAAATGCTTACAGGATCCCAGGAAGAATATAGGCTTGGGATTTACTTCTTGTCCTATGTGGCCTTTCTACAGGTGCTCGGATAAGCTCTCCTATCTCTCTGGATCCCCTGAAGTAATGTCTTTGCTAGCTGAGCTTGACCAGAAGATGTATTTGCATAAAGTCAAATAAAGCTATTAATTCTCTCATTTTATTAGATAAATAACTCTTAAAATAATTCTACAGAATCAGAAATCTTGATTCTTTAAAAAAAAAACCCAAGGTGTCCTAGATACATTACACAAGTGATTATACCTCCTATTATAATATTTCACAGTGTGGAAAAAATGGACTGAGTGATTTCATTTGTAATGCAGGTCTGTACTGAACATTGAAGGAAGAAAAAGTCTGCTATTCTCAACAGGAAGTGCTTTCCCCACCAGCAATCGCCATAACATTATTGCTTCCAGAGAAATCAATGAGTGATTTATGATCTCATAGCTGTGTTATACATTAGTAGAAGCCGAAGGACTCCTTAAGTTAGATCTATTGCAATAAGGCATTGGCAAACACCAATTCTCATATATTTTTCATGTCCTAAAATTAAGTTACAAATTATTTCATAAATCTGCATGCAATCAAAGCCTGTGATCAGTCTAATTGAAGGTATGAGCTTCAGAGCTTCAAAATGAGTAAAACACCACTAAATACTAGTAATAAAAAGACTAGTGTTTTTCTTTTTTAAAGTGAGAAATGTTGAGAGATTTTAAAACTTAAGGAAGTCCATGGTTTAGCACACTGTAAATTCAGAGAAGAGCTTGAAGAAATGTAGAGAATGTCTGCTTCATATCCCTTCTCTTCTACAAATTATGATTTTTTGCCAATACTAGAAGTCTTAAAATTATTTAAAAAGTACAATGAGAGGTCATTAAATTAATATGTAACAACATGGTACCTGGATAAAAAACCTCCAGGCAACTAAACTTAGAAGTAAACCTAAGTTTAAATATAGTCAGTCATTATTAAATTTCAATGATGAACTAGATGGCCTTTGCTAGACATAGCCTATACACTACTCTCTATTTTTTATACACTTTATTACCAGTTATATTACAAGATATAATTGAAAACAGAAAGACATTTTAGTGAATGGAATTCTGGAATAAGACAGAAATTAGTTTTGTGCATCTTACTAAGATTTTGTTCCTTTATGTTTGTTTCCACTTCCTTACCAAAACTTATAAGGGTAAACTGAAAATGTTTCCTTTTATGTGTAGAATTTACTACCAGAAGATCCTATTTGTCAACCTAAACGATTCACAAAAGGAAGGACAAAATTATGTATTTTATACATGATCCAGTTTTGTATCACTAAATCTATATCCTCTGAACTCCTCTTGGACTTTTTTTGTTCTGAAACACAGATAAAGTTTAAATAATTGACCTAATTCCTTCTCTCTCTGGAGAGCTGCCTCCCAAAAGGTGAGAGAAATCTTACTGTAACTGTTTGAAAGCACTGCCTTCTTATTCCCAGTCCAAAGCCCTCATGCACAACTGTGCACAACTGTGCTTTATACTCTGTCCGACTTAAGGGAAACACCATGTGGTCAAGGTCTTATATACACCCGACAACCATTCTCCCTTCCTTATAAGTGTGCAGAGGGGAAGCTGCACTGCCTTCTGCAGTTTCTTTTGAGTGGCTTCATGCCACAGTTCCCCCAAATTAGTTCAACTTTGAAAGAGCATCACGAAGAAATTCACCTTTATTCTCTTCTGAAAAAGATCTCAGAAACTTTTCAAGAATTCCACAGCTGAAGGGCAGCTTAGTCCATAAAGCCAGAAGGGATTTACATGACATTTTTTCTCTGAGAAGGCTCTACCCTAAAAAGTGGGATAATGAACATGTACTTGTAGGGTGGATTCATCTTAATCTCAAAGTAATTTTTTTCCCAGATAATGAACTTTATGCTTGCCATTTGGAGAACTAAAACAAACAACACCAGAAAGGGAAGCATCATAATTCGGTTTCATCTTTAACAGAACCTGACAAACTACCATACGACACAAGGTAAAAGTAACTTTTACAACATCTAAATCTGACAAATTATAAATGCCCAAGCTGACCCTTTTATGCTAGGTACTCAAGGAAGGGTGCCTTTCATGAGGTAGGAAGTATTCAGTCATAAATTTACTAATATTTTTGATGTTATAAACTATTGAATTCATAACCTAAGTTTATTGAATAATACCCTCATTCTGAATCCTCATATCATTCAGCTGTTACCTAGTAGCCGTAGTAGATATGTGTTATAATGATTAACTTCTATTGCTAGACTCACATTGCTATGGTGCTAGTGAATATATAGAGAACACGTGGACTTGATCTCAAAGCTATTGCCAAAGGGGGAGTAAAGCATATTCATTTTTAATGTTAAAACATAGAGGATTTTATCGAAGGAACTGCTATGTGAGGAAAATATGAAGATAATTTTAGAAAACACATTTTGACATGAAATAGAGAGTTGGGGAATTTGTAGTTAAGACAATTAAGTTTAATTTAATACTCAAGAACTTGGAGAAGTGAGCCAGGTGATTACTAGGAAGGATTCACCAGAGCACACGTAAAGTACTAAGTCCTCAGAATGACCAATAACATGGGTTCTACAGATGCTTTTCCTCATGTCAAATTACAATTCTGACCACAGTAGATGAATTTTAAGACTCAATACATTTTGCACCTCATTTATAAACATGAAATATAACATTATCTCCTTATTTTTATTATCTTATAGATAAAATGAATATGACTGAAGCATTTAGGACAGTGTTTGGCATAATAAAATGTTACCTTAATCTTTGTAATAATTTTTCTTACCCATACTCACAAATACAAAGTCCAAACTGGGAAGAAAAAGAGTAGATTGCTTTTTCAATAGAAGAATATAAAAAAATCTATTTGAGGTCTCTAAGAAGTGATATGGCATTGGTTATAAAATCATGTATGGAAAAATAAAGAAGGCAAATAATATTTCACACTTATGTGTCACTTTTCTTATTTTTAATCCTAAACTACTATGTGAATATGCTATGGCTTCTTTTTCTCTTGAAATCACAAAATTCAGGGAAAAATCATAATTAAAATATTATTTGCTGAGCCTGGGGACACAAATCAAAAAGTAGAGGTAAGAGAAGTTCAAGGTTTATAAAATCTATAGCAGGTTGAAGAGAAGACTAGAAAGTGAGCAAGGTTTCAATATAAAAGGCAAATAAATGGGAAGTCACCAGGCTCGCTGACAGAATGCATATGGTCACACACGAGATGCTAAGTTCATTTTCCAGTACCATCGAAAAAAGGCACTGATCTTTCATCTGGTAGACAAACTCTAGGATATGTATTAATTGTTTCTACACTTAATTATATATTAGTTTTAGGACCTCAGTTAGATTAGCAAGTGCAAGACCCTGGGTTCAGTCTTTTCAGCTTCAAAAAAAAGAAGACAATATTTACAAAAATCCATTTTGATATCTATTGAATCCCTAAGTAAAAACTTGAAGCCTGGTGAAACTTGAATACTAAAGCCTACAATATCTCTAAAACAGCACTTAAACACCTTCCTGAATGTCATTTCTTAAAATATGGGTACTTCCATTTTGATATCACTTCATAATATTGAAGTCATATGTAAATAGAAAGAGAAATATGTAAAACCAGTGACAACGAAAAGAACAGAGTCATCAAATGCACAGAGTAAAGGCCTAATTCTGCCACTTTGGGAACGGGAAATAAAAGCAGCATTTGAATTCTGGTCACTTGTGTGAATTCAGCTTGTCATCATATTCCTATGAGGTGCAAATTAAAAATGCGGATATAACATTTTGTAAACTCCTGTATTGTAGCAGCTGCTTGTAACACTAAGATCAAGCTAAGAGTTTATTTATTTTGCCTTCTGCCTCTCATCAGGTCTCCTCCATGAGTAACAGGGGAGCAAGCAATCACTCAGGAGAGACTGACTTCATCCTTGTAGGCTTCAGGGTCGGCCCTGAGCTCCATCTTCTCCTCTTCCTGCTCTTTCTGCTCGTGTATGCCATGATCCTTCTAGGAAACATTGGGATGATAACCATTATTTTGACTGATCCCCGGCTGAACACACCAATGTATTTCTTCCTAGGCAACCTCTCCTTCATCGACCTCTTTTATTCATCTGTTATCGCGCCGAAGGCTATGAGCAACTTTTGGACCGAGACCAAGTCCATCTCGTTTGCAGGCTGCGCGGCCCAGATCTTTCTCTTTGCCCTCTTCATTGTGGCGGAAGGATTTCTCCTGGCAGCCATGGCCTATGATCGTTTCATCGCCATCTGCAACCCACTCCTCTACTCTCTTCACATGTCCACACGCCTCTGTGCCCAGCTGGTGGCAGGCTCGTACTTCTGTGGCTGCATCAGCTCTGTTCTCCAGACTAGCATGACATTTACTTTATCCTTCTGTGCTTCTCGGGCTGTTGACCACTTTTACTGCGATAGTCGTCCGCTTCAGAGACTCTCCTGTTCTGACCTTTTCATACACAAAATAGTATCTTTTTCCTTAGCTGGCATCATTATCTTACCAACGGTCATAGTCATCGTTGTTTCTTACATGTACATCGTGTCCACCGTGCTAAAGATACGCTCCACGGAGGGAAGGAAGAAGGCCTTCTCCACTTGCAGCTCTCACCTGGGTGTTGTGAGTGTACTGTACGGTGCTGTCTTCTTCATGTATCTCACCCCTGACAGATTCCCTGAACTGAGTAAGCTGGCTTCCTTGTGCTACTCCCTAGTCACACCAATGCTGAACCCTCTGATTTACTCTCTGAGGAACAAAGATGTCAAAGATGCTCTAAGCAAACTTCTAGACAAGAAAAAATCCATTCTTTGATTTTCTCCTGTTCCACTAGTAGTGTTTTGAATATTGATTTCATACTTCTTGTTGCCAATGCTGAGTTTTTCTCCTGTCTGTAATAACAATGCTATTAGTAGCCTGATGTATACAATGCATCTTTGAGACATCTTTGACCCTTTAGTAATCCTTAAATTCTTGCACATGTGAACGTTCTGGAAATAACAGAAGCTTTTTTATTCATCATCCCTTTTTCCCATATCTAACATCATTTTATTTCCCACAATAATTATGTGTTTCATAGTGTTTAAAATGCTTTAAATTTTACTGTATTTATTAAGTAGCTTTTGATCTAATATTGACCCTAACTAAAATTTTTGTTTCCCTCCTACACACAATCTGGATAATCCACAAAGTGACAGATTTTATTTTCGAGAATACATTGGCTTTTTTATTGTTATTAATGTATTAAGTGATTTTCAAACTTCAGTGTGATATGTACTTCACATGTATTCTACATAGAAGTAATAATTATAGCAAAGAAGCTGTACGTAACTTCACTATATACAGTAATTTGAAAATTTTTTTGAGAATGCCACACGTTGTGGAGTCCTTTGAGCCACAAAAATCACAAACCTGAATACAAAGAACTAACTTGGAAGATGAAGCACTGCCAATTTTTGATTACTGATTACCTCAATTTATCTGGTGTTAATTATTTTGGGGGTATTTAATAAATATATAGAAGTAGCTGAACCACCAAAATAGAATGCTTTCTAAAATGTATTTCTCTAGCTCTCTTTCTATATTTGTTTATGTCATAAATTTTATTCAGTGCATTTTACCACATTTTAGTATCATGATAGCCATAATAATAAATCACTTTATTCTTTAAGAAGTTCACAATATAGTATATGAGTCAAATCTTTGGGAAATCAATTCAAAATCAAAGGCTGTGTGCCAAAGATACTCTCTGAGATCACATTGTGAGGTGGTGAGTGAGAGATGATGGTTGGTAAGCATGGATACTTTTCTTGGGCCCTGAGGAAAATGGATTTTAAAGGTATAAAGTTGAAAGTAGGGAGACTGATGCTGTGGCTAATGCTGGTGGTGTGAGCTTAAACTTTACTTAAGTTACTGAGGAAAAGACACATCTTTAAAACCATGATTAACAAATAGAAACAAAAGTTAAAGAACTAGTGAGTCAAGACTATGTGAAAAGAGATGTCCTCCCATTTTTAAACTAGAATCAATGTTTATGGTGATTGTCTAAGCAGAAAAACAAATGAGAAGAACTAAGTTAAGGATGTACCTGCCCAGTCCATCAGATCCATGGTGTCATCTTCAACATCAGCAAAAAAATAAAAGGTTTAATGTAAGAGAGCCCCTTAGTTTTATAATTATAATGTTTAGGAAGATCTGTAGCCAACATTGTCCTTAATGATAAAAACTTGAAGCTTCCCTGATGTAATATTAACAATGTTACAATGTCATATTATAACATATATATTTAAGTTTGTAATAAAATTCTAGATGATATAATGAGATAGCTGGAAACAAATGTTTTGTAGCTTAACTGTATAACTTAAAATTTTTATGTTGAAGCTTGTGGTGGTTTGAATGTGCATGACCCCATAGGCCATATCTGAATGCTTAGTCACCAGGGAGTAGAACCTGTTTAGGGACAGATTAGGAGGTATAGCCCTGAGGGAGGAGATGTGGCCTTGTTGCAGGAACTGTGTCATTGGGAGTGTGCTTTGAGGTTTCAAAATCCTACACCAGTCTCAGGTTCTCTGTGCTTTCTGCCTGTGGATCAGGATGTATCTTTTTAGCTACTGACTCATTGTGATGCTTTTCTGTTTTTGACAATGATGATCACGGACTCACCTTTCAAAACTATAAGAAATCCCCCAACTAAATGTTCTTTTTATAAGAGTAACCTTGGTCATGGTGTCTTTTCACAGCAATAGAACAGTAACTAAGACAATGCCCAAATCTCCAATGTCTCAGAATAAGACTATAATTTGGATAGTGTCCTTGAAAATGAAATAAAGTTAAAGTTGGACAGCAAATGGGTCACAATTCACAGTATATCAGGATATTTGTTGGAAGAAATTTTAAGAACATGGAATTTTCAGTTTCATGTGCCTAGAGTTGAATCTAGGCAGAGAAACCAAGAAAATTGTCACTTACAAACCAAGAAAAAGATCTAAGATGAACTCACTCTGATAGTAGCTTCATCTTAGGCTTTAGCCTCCAAGGCTATAAGAAAATATTTCTGTGATAACTATACCCATTTTATTTATGTAGTTATGACAGACTGAGAAAACTCGTGTGATTAGATGATTGATGATAAATACACAATGGCACGTGTTTGCATACAAAATGGTGACATATGGAGAAAATTCAAATGTCTCAGCAGTAGCCACAATAAAACTTTCCGCAATAAATAATTAGTTATAGTAGGTTTCCTGAAACATGGCTAATATACAAAGGTCAATGTAAAACATCCCAGCAGCTTGGTCCTACCTCAACTTGATATGCCATGTTTTGTTGACTCCCATGGGAGGTCTTACCCTTTCTGAGGAGTGGATGGGGGGTGGGTGGGTAAAGGGGAGGTGGGGGAAGAGAACAGTAGAAGAGGAGGGATGAGAAACTGTGGTTGTTGTGTAAAATAAATTAAAAAATTTTAATAAAAAGTAATGTAAAACATGTTGTGGAAGTGAAAACAAGATAAAAGAATAGAAATTTCCGTTTCAAGTTTCTTTGTGTAAACACAAATTTAACAATAATGTACAGAACAAAATACATCTGTGAGAATTCCAGCATACAGTTAAAATGTTGTAAAACCCCTAAGAAACTAAGAAGGCAAGGGTACCTTCATCAAAATGGGTAAAATATACTCAGATACAGATGGCTCAGCTAAGTATCTAGAGAATACCTTTATTCATGCTTTCTATTTTGCAGGGAAATATTGGATTGGATGCCACAATCAACACACTGACTTTTTAGAAGATTAAATAAGATTTTTTTTCTGTGAAATGAAACCAACATAGTTGTATGTTAAGGAATTGCTGAGAATACAGAGATAACAGCAGGGGTGAATCAAAACCCAGTGCCATTATCATTGGCTTCTCAGTCAGCCCTCATTGTCAGCCACATTCAGAGAGTCCGGTCTGATCATATGCTCTTTCAGTCCTAGTCCAGCTGGCCTTGGTGATCTCCCATTAGATCAGTCCTACTGTCTCAGTGGGTGGACACACCCCTCACGATCCTGACTTCCTTGCTCATGTTCTCCCTCCTACTGTTCTTCATCTGGACCTTGGGATTCAGTCCAGTGCTCCAATGTGGGTCTCTGTCTCTATCTCCATCCATCGCCAGATGAAGGTTCTAGGGTGATAGGGTGATATGCAAGATATTCATCAGTGTGGGCACAGAAAATTTTTAAACAACAGCATAGAGGAAAAATTCCCCAATCTAGAGAATGTGATAAGCATCAAGATGTGAGAAGCAAGCCGGGCGATGGTGGCGCACGCCTTTAATCCCAGCACTCGGGAGGCAGAGGCAGGCGGATCTCTGTGAGTTCGAGACCAGCCTGGTCTACAAGAGCTAGTTCCAGGACAGGCTCCAAAACCACAGAGAAACCCTGTCTCGAAAAACAAACAAACAAACAAACAAACAAACAAAAAACATCAAGGGAAAAAACCAAATCACCCATCAGGACAGCACAATTTGAATAACACCCAACTTTTCAGTGAAGGCTGAAAGCTGGAAATGCCTGTGTGAATGTTGTCCAAGTTTTGAAAGACCATGGACAACAACCCAGGTTACTGTTTCCAGCAAAACTATCGATCTTACTCTATGTGGAAAACATTCTATGATCAAAATAAATTTAAACAATTATGTCTAAAAATTCAGCTCTTCAGAAGACACTCCCCAGAGGAAGGAAAACGTCATTCTAACATGAATGGTAGCTACACTGAAGAAGACACAAGACATAAGTAATTCCGGAATAACTGACCAAATGAGATCCAAAAACTCAAAAAATTAAAATACAGAGAAAAATGACAACATAAAAAGAAGACAAAAACTAAAAAGATGAGTGAAATATGGAAGCTGATATAAGATGTAGAGTTCAATAAAGATACAGAGTTACATAAAAACACACAAGCTGAAATAATGCTAATAATGAAAAATTCAATAAAAACAAAAACCCAGGAGACAGCTGGAAAGATGGCTAAGAAGTAGGGAGTGTAACTGTTGCAGAGTGAGCACAAATCCAGCTCTCAGCACCCAAGCCCAGCACCTCACACCCACCCTAGCTTCACAGATAGTGACACACACATATGCACATATAATTTAAAAATAATAAAGCAAAATTAACAACTTGGTAGAAATCCTTACCATTAGGATGGATCATGTGGAAAACAGAGTAAGAAGGCTGGAAGACAGGCAGAGTAATTACACTGCCCAGTAAAATGCAGTGATAGCTTTACAAACATCTGTGAAGGAGACGTTAGAAAGCTTTGGAACACCATAAAATGACCCAGACTTAGAATTATGGGCATATGAGGAGAATAGCATACAAAAGGAGTACAAAATATTTTCGGTAAAATTATATTAGCCAATTTTCTAGAGAAGAGATCCCCTTTCAGCTCTAAGAGATCAAAACAGTATAAATAAACAGAATGAGAAAAGAAGCTCTAAATGACACATTACAGTTAAAATATGAAAAGTGCAGAATAAAGTATTCTGAAAATTGAAACAAAAAATGATCAAGTCACTTACAAAGCAGCCCTATTAGAATAACCTGGGAGTATTCAACAGAAAAATGTAAAACCAGAAGTACTAAAAAGATTAATTCCAAGTCCTGAAAGAGGAAAACTGTCAACCCAGACTATTATGCCCAGCAAAACAAACAATTAAAAATAAGGAAAAATAAAAAACCTTTCAAATAAAAGCAAATCAAAGGCATTAATGAATAATAAGTGAACTGTACATAGATACTGAAGGAAATACTTTATTGTATGGAAGGATACATATAGTCAAAGGGTCATTTGGAAAAGGAAACACTGCCGTAATTATTACTCAAAAGAGATTAAAGGAAGCATCACAATTCAACAAAATTACAGGAACTAACACACATTTCAGTAATAATTCTTATCAATAGTCTCAAAGCACAGTGAAAATATAAGGCTAGTCAATTAGAGACAAAACTAAGCAAAAACCAGCATTCATTAATTTTCTGCCATCAAGATACACACCTTACCATAGAGATAGTTTTAGATAGGGTAAAATGACTGAAAAGTGTATTCCAAAGAAATCAATCATTTTTAAAAATGACTAAGTGTAACTATTCTAATATATTATATAATATATATTAAACTAAAAATAGTCAAAAGAACTAAACAAGGTCACTTCATACTCATCAATGGTGTGAGAGAATTGTCTGTATTCTGTCAATCATATTTTAAATAAATGCTGATTGGCCAGGCAGGAAGTATAGGCAGGTCAGCCAGACAGGAAGCAGAGGAAGGGTGATGAGAACAGGAAAATTCTAGGGAGGAGGAAGCCCATTCCTCCGACTCCTGCCCAGACCACCGAACAAGCAGGATGTGACCTTCCCCACTGAGAAAGGTACCTAGTCATGTGGCTAACATAGTTCAGAATAACTGGTTAATATAAGTGATAAGAGCTAATAAGAAGCCTGAGCTAATGGGCCAATCAGTTTATAATCTTATGGAGATCTCTGTGTGATTTTCTCTGGGACTAAATGGCTGGGGGACGAGGCAGGACAGAAACCCCAACAAGCAGCAGGCCCTTCATGTTACAGAATGGCACCCAATGCATTTGAGTGTTACACATCAAAGGAACACTACACCAAGAAAATATTATAAACCTAACATAGAATCACAAAACTCAAGTGCATCAAACTTCAGAAGAACTTGTAAACTTGTAATACATGCCTAAAAGTGAGATGATCTTTCATGATTCCTGCTTCATGAAAGACTCTGTGAGACATTCTGCAGCACACAGAAGAAAGTGACAGACAAACTGCCAATATAGACAGAACTGTCTTTGAAATTTCCTGCTTCATGAAAAAGTCTGCTGGATACTACGGGCCTGTAGGCTGAAGATGGATGCCCCATTGTACAGAAGAACATTGGGTAACTGTCCAGGCAGCAAGATGTCTCTGTTAATACTATAGTTTTGGAAGTTGCTTTACAATGTACCTTATGTTTATTTAGGTAATATTATATCCTTCTGGAGTCTTTGATGGACTTGAAAAAATTATAGTTATAGTTTTTCTTAGTTATGATATAAAGTAGATATAAATATTGTAACTGTAATTCTTGCTTGATACTTGCTCTATTATATGTAATTTTACTATGTTAAAGATAAAGCCTTTCTTTTTTATTTAAACAGAAAAGGGGAGGTAATGTGGTGTTTCATTCTGTATGCTGTGATTACCATTAATGAATAAAGAAACCTGCTTTGGAAGTTTTACTCCATGCTTGACTGGGCCAGCTCCTTCTAGATACTGACATGACAGAGCATCACTAGATGAGGGAATGATGGTAGATCAAGTACATATCTCATAGTGGCCAAGAAGCCAAGAGGGACGCACGAGAAGGGAGCCTGAGCAAGATACCCTTCAATAGGCAATTACAACCTGAATCAAGTCAGAGACTTTGTTTTCAGTACTTCTGAACCACCCACATTGATTGAGAAACACCCCTTTAGAAAACACACCTTCAGCCTTTAATCCCAGCACTCGGGAGGCAGAGGCAGGCGGGTCTCTGTGAGTTCGAGACCAGCCTGGTCTACAAGAGCTAGTTCCAGGACAGGCTCCAAAACCACAGAGAAACCCTGTCTTGAAAAACCAAAAAAAAAAAAAGAAAACACACCTTCAGGGGACACTTCAGATTCAAAGTATAACGACATATATATAAGCTCAAAATATTACATTAATGTTTACTTCAAGGATTTTAGAGTGTGAGGTAAACACTTGTCAAAATACACAAATGAAGTCTCTTGCTCAAAGAACATGTCTAACATTGAAAAAGTATGGGCATCTCCTCCAGTCGTTTGGTATACAACATACCTGTTGTTCCTGAGAAAACAAGTTTATTTGACCATGTTCTTGTCAATCATCTTACTTACTAAAAATTATGTGGTATACTTTAAAAAAAGAAAGAAAAGTGCTTTGAGCCTATAGCAGAGCCGTAGGGGAACAGAGCTAGGTGGGGAAAACTAAACAGAATGCTGGGAGACAGAAGGGTGGAGTTAGAGAAGAGCCATGTAGCCTGCCAAAGACAGATGCTGAGAACTATACCCAGTAAGCCACAGCCACGTGGAGATACACAGATTAATGGAGATGGGTTAAATTAAGATGTAAGAGCTAGCCAACAAGAAGCTAGAGCTAATGGGCCAAGCAGTAATTTAATTAATATAGTTTCTGTATGAATATTTCAGTTCTGGGTGGCTGGGACAAACAAGAGGCCTGCTGCTACAATCAGGACTATAAGAAATGAACCAAGTGTGTCTTTTGTCACATTGTATCTGTTTTATTAGTTTCTTCTGTGTAGAAAGTCAGTTATCATGTCCTCCAGGGAATGCTTTTAATTTTCCAAAGGCTTAATGAGTTCACCAATTAATAATTTTCTCTCTTCTTTCCTTGTTTCCTTCATTCTATTTCTTTTCATTTGTTTCTTTTTTTTTTCTGCATCATGGCACAAAGTAGTTTACTGATGATAGAGCCTGTTGATCTCCTTGGAGTATTATGTGGAGGCACTGCCTGCCCAGATCCTTGGTTTCCATCCTCATGGGGAAATTTCTTTCTGGATTCATTCCAGGCCTACTTGTCACTGAATTGGTGAAATAGTACAAGACAGTTGTAAGTTCATCCAACATGATGTTAGGATATCATCTAAAAATGTTGCTACTGTTTGCAAAAGCCAGTAAATCTGAACCAGGAACTGAACATTGAAGAATGACAATCAGTGCTGTGGAATAGCTTCTGGGTAATGAAAAGTTGGTTTATATCCACGTTTTGGTGTATTCTTAAGCATACTTAGTGATTACCAAGATAATAAGAAAAATTCTCATATCTGCACCCTGACTTAGCTTTCAATTCTAACCCATGTTTTGAAAATTCTGATAAAATCAGGAACTTGTTAATGTAAACTGTGGATTTAAAGAAAACTTAGTTTTTTAATTAATAGTCCTTGCTGGAGATAATTTTTATCGCTTCTCTACTGTGAACATTGACCAGTTATATAGTTTTAATCTTTGTATTCAAGAGGGTCAGCTATTACATATACACCGAAGGTTCAAAACGTGCTTGCATATGAAAATTTCATAGTGTGATTTCAGTACCAACAGGAGCAATTGTGAGGCATTTTTGGGCATAAATACACATGTTGTAGGTTAATGCATATGATTATGTGATTTAAAAGTCAGCTTGATAGCATGTGATTGAATTATTGATTATACAAATTCTTTTATACTCTGTGATAAATTATTGAGTAGTAGACAAGCATGTTTCTTACTCAAGTGACCCCAAGTCACTTAAATCTATTGTTAATATTTTAATTTTCTAAATCATAGAGTTGGAAAAACTCTTCTCTATGTCTATGCTGTATTTCACTTAAGAATAGGCTGCAATTGCTACAGTATATGATTAAATAAAGATAGCTGAGGCTTGACTAAATTCTTACTTTTACTACTTAAATAACTATATTTAAATTGTTTTGTGTTGTCTCTTCATTTTACAAGGGTATATTAGGGCTTTTTCTAAAAGGAGGGTAAAAATTGAAAGGAGGAAGTTTAATTTGAAAAAAAGAATGAAGGATAAAATAGGAAAAAAGTGAATTAATAAATAAAGAAAATAAGAAACAGAAGAAGGAGAGAGGGAGAGATGGGGTGCAAAGCAAGAGTCTTGTTGCATTGCTTTTAGCAAATATAAGCAAAATGGTGAGTGTCTTTGGCAGTTAAGTTGTGCCTTCAAGCATTTAAATCATCTTATGACCGAACAACAAAGGAACCAATGACATGAAGTTATTGTGTAAAAATAAAATTGTCTAAATTGGAGAGACTCCCTCTATTCTATAAAACTGTGTGTGTGTGTGTGTATATGTGTGTGTGTAATGATATATGTTACTTCTTATTTTTTTGATGAAACTAACCAAGCAAAATAACATTTTAATTTGTGCTCAGAATTTATACAAATATAATTACATTATAATACTTCACATATTGTATATTCTAGAAAGATTATGATGTATACAATAAATATCAACCTTTTATAGTCACAAAACTTAATGGAAGTAAACAGGTGATAGAATCTATGGGAAAATTCAAAACAAAACTTCCTGATTCCAGACATTTTCTTGGAATTTCTGTTTTCCCAACAGAATTTAGAGGTCCAATTTGCATTTATTACAGGTAAGTATAATGAAAAATCTTCACTGGATTAAACAACTCAATGGGAAGACTTTAATAAAACAACAAAATGTTTATGTTCATGATGTTTTATACAGTAAAATGAACAAGGTAAGTGTGCTTCCATGCTGAATCAGCAGGAGTTTTTACGAAAATTCTGACTCTTCACTTTTTTTTTATTTTTTGCCATTTTCTAGTTTTATCTTTATATTAGCCATGAAGAGTGAGCAGAAGAGGAATTACTCAGAGGTAACAGAGTTCATTCTCTTGGGATTTAGAACCCCTCCAAAGTTTCAAGTCTTTTTATTCTTGGTGTTCTTGATGATCTACATGGTCACTGTGGTAGGGAATGTCAGCATGATAATGATTATTAAGATGGACCCTAGACTCCAAACACCTATGTATTTCTTCCTTAGAAACTTGTCTTATTTGGATCTCTGCTATTCCACAGTCATTGCTCCCAAAACCTTAGCCAACTTCTTGACAAGTGAAAAGAAAATTTCCTACAATGGTTGTGCCACCCAGTTCTTCTTCTTTGCTTTGTTTGTTACAACTGAAGGCTTCCTTCTCGCTGTCATGGCATTTGATCGATTCTCAGCCATTTGCTCTCCTCTCCTTTATCCTGTGCACATGTCCCAAAAGGTGTGTATTCAGTTGGTAACTGGCTCCTACATTTGTGGATGCATCAACTCCATGGTACAAACAGGTTTCACCTTCAGCTTGCATTTCTGTGGAGAAAACAGGCTGGACCACTTTTTCTGTGATGTCCCAGCTTTGATTAAGATCTCCTGTGTTGATACTTTTGTGAATGAGATTGTACTGTTTATTCTCTCTGCTCTCATCATCATCTCCACCACAACCATCATTCTGGTTTCCTATGGGTACATTCTTTCCACTGTCCTGAAGATCCCCTCAACCCAAGGCAGGAGTAAGACCTTCTCTACCTGTGGCTCTCACATAGCAGTGGTGAGTTTATTCTATGGAACTGTGTTCTTTATGTATGCCCAGCCTGTGTCCATCTCCTCCCCAAAGCAAAGCAAGATTGTAGCTGTGTTCTACACACTTATAATACCCATGCTGAACCCCCTAATATATAGTTTAAGAAACAGAGATGTGAAAGACGTTGTACAAAAAATATTAGGTGGGAAATATTCTCAGCGATATTTATGAAACTTTTATTTAGTGAAAAAAATTGTTTTCTAAGTTGCATATGACCACAAATACAATTTTATAAGTTTCCTAGAGTAATAATTCTAGTTCAGATGCATAGAACATTATTTTGTGTGTACTGAATATATGAAAATATATAACTTCTCACTTTATAATGAAATTTCAATTGATTGGGTAGCAAATAGAAAAATTTATCCTTATGTAATTGTTAAAATTATTTCATATGTGTATATTATACTCTTTTTTATTGTAAGTTCAAAGGTTCTGTGATAGTGGCTAAATGAAAACATGAACATGACATAGATTTTGGATGAAAACTTATTGTGGCCCAAGTGGCCACATTTCTATTCTAGGAACTATCTTTCTTAGATAAAAAAGTTTATGTCAAGCATTTTTTCACACAACTATGTATCAAAAGTGTTCTGTTGAACTGTATTTCCTCATTTTGCCTTTTAATATAAAGTATTATATTAGATAAGATACTCTATACCTATTTTCTTTTAATTTAAACACGTCTTCTTGTGGGAAGGAGAGTAGTTCATAGGACTCTATAAGCTAAATGAAACTTAAATGACTCAGAAAGTTCATGAAACTTAATAGGCTTTGGAAGTTCAGAATTTCAAGGATATAAAACAGTAAAAACTGCTGTGGAGATAAGACTCCCTTTAGTAGAGCTGTCCACACATTAACCAGAAAGCTGCATAGTTGTAACTTTTATGAGTTGTCAATAAGAGTAGGGTGGATTTAAGGTGATTTAGCTACCTTTGTGGTACCTATTCTATAAATATCCTCAAATAAATTAATTGGTCTAACAAGCTAGATTTTGATGGAATCACTGGGATAAGTAGACATTTATTCATGTCTTCACAGGAGAAGTCACAAACCATATTTGGAACCCAAAGAGGGACCAACATTTTGACCCAAGGTTAAATTTCAAGGACCAGTTCTTTGGCTCCTGAGCTAGATGACAAAACATGATTGAGACTGATCCATCTGAGAGCAAAGTATTCATTGGGGCAGTCTCTATATGTCTACAGTTCCCCATATGTTATGAAATGCTGTGCCTAATTGCTGTTGTGGCAATTAGATACTCTTTGTGATGGGTGATATGCAATGCAACAAAGAATGATCCATCCAAGAGTGCACTGTATTTTCAGGGGAAGTCCCATATTATCTTTCTCTATGAAGAACATGGTAGCATGCATCACTGCTGCATGGGGACGACATCATAAGTACAGGGATAGCACCAAATGGGGTGAACCACAGTCTATTGTAGTTAGTGAAAGTATGTAAGGGATAGGAATGCAATCAAATTCTGGAAATTATTTAATGACCTTTACCATGGACATTAAAACATGGATCTGAGGCAGAGATGCCTATCCTGAAAAACGTAGCTATGCAAGAGATGAATTACATAGGAAAAATGCATGGGGATGCTTAATCATCAACCAGAAATTTGCCAGGGAATGTGGTAAGAAAGAATGAAGAAAAGGGAGTATTGGTTGTCATTTATTATAGATAGCTATCATAAAGATTAATGGATACAGGTTAATTTAAGATATAAGAGTTAGCCAGAAATACGCTTAAGCTATGTCCAAACAGTATTGCAATTAGGGCTAATTTCTTTGTGATTATTTTGAGAGTCTGAGTGTCCGGGAAATGAACAAGTAGCCTCGCCCATCATTCATCAAGTGTAGAAAGTTACAAAATTCAAAAGATCCCTCCCGGAGTATATAAAACTAGTGAGAGTTTTTTGACAAGGAGTGAGTCTCTGGTGGGGGTTACTGGGCAAGGAGGTTCTGACATGGTCTTATGATTTGTCCCTATGAAGGGTGACTTTTCCGCATTGTATCTGCCTTTGAGTCATCCAAAATGCTGTAATTAATCCCAATGGAAACACTCTTCACCCAAGCCAGATTTAGGTGGAAACTTTTCATTGGTCTCTCCCCAGTGCCATATCTTGTATGAACAAATGCTCAAGGAGAGAATGATTAACAAATAATAAATGCCCCTATGTAAATACCATATATATACTAGTTGGCCTTGATCATCATTGACCAAAGGAGCAAACTGTAGGACTAGATGCTGAAGAATCTTGGTTGACACAAATACCTGAATGGTTCTAGAAATTTTATTAGCTAAATACATAGCCCAGTACATGTGAAGCAGTGTAAAAACGTAGTCACACAGAGTAGAGACAATCACTGTTGAGTGCCATTACAGATATGTAGCCAGCCCTGGTACATAACATATTTGATATTTCTGTCATTATTGTTATACATATTCTCTTTCTATTTTCATTTAACATTCTAATAATTTTTGTTATGAAACTATGTGTTTTTTTTAAAAAACTTTTTATATATTAGAATTGTTCCCGTCATCCTTTCTTTCATGATTATTTTCAATTGTCATCTTGGTAGGACCTGAAGTCACCTGGGAAGGGACTCCAGTGCCCTCCTTGTACATATTCTATTAGCCTGTGGACATGCCTGTGTGTGATTTTCTTCACTGGGTTAATCTAAATGGGTGGACCAGCACTCTAAAGGGGTGACACCATTTCATGGGGTGGGTCTTGGACTGACTGAAAGGAGAGAGAGGTCTAGGGATAAGGATTCATTGCCCTCTGCTTTTTGACTATGAATAAAATATAACCAGCTGTTTCAAGTAGCTGTCACTGTGGTTTACCAAAAATGATGGGTTGTTACCTGAAAATATGGGCTCAAATAAATCTTTTCTCTCCTAAGATGATTTTGTCAGAGTATTTAATCATAATTACCACAAAAGAAATTAAGACACAGACTTAATATTCTCTTCCCCCCCCTCGTGGGTGTATGTGTGATTGCTTTAGGATAATTTTTGACCTATATCAATATTCAGGAGCTGCTATATTTGTTCTTTATTTTCCATGGAAAAAAGTTTCACTAAAAATGCGTAGTATAAAATCTGAAAGCAAGATCAAAGATAAGTTGATTGTTCACACATTTATCTCATTCACACCTAACTAAAATAGTAACTAATTAAAGTGTTCATGTTGAATATTTTGGGTATGTGTTTTTAAATATTAGTTTTGGAAACTGAGGCAGAAATTTTCTTATTCTAGGATTTATGAGAGATATCTGTTCTACATAAATTATTTTACAGAAATAATAAACATTTAAAATTCTTTATTGAAAACAGAGTTGTTTTTAAACAATATTATCACAAAAATCAGCTTCTGCATAAATGTAACAGTTGGTCACTCACTAAGACCCCAAGTTCCTCTTTTCAGTAAACCCTTATTAACTCCATACCCGGGGTCCCATTTCTGCTCTTCTGCAGCTCTACCCTCTGTCTTCTCAGCTCCCATCTGTAATCCTGTAATAAAACTTATTTCTGCAACTCACCTCTCTGTGCTTGTTGACTTTCATACACTTCCTGGGTTAAGCCCACCCAAGGCAAAAGAGAAATTCTCTGTTGCTCTACAGGGTCCTAGATTTTCAACATTTCAACACCACACACAGGACAGATAGAGTGAAAATATAAAAGTGCCATCCAGACAAGTCTGATTCAATTTTTATTCCATCTCTAGCTTTTTGTTGCTTATAATTGACTATAAAACATTCTATGGGCACTAATTTCTTACTATCTGCCACTAACCCAATCCCCAACATGGGATCCTATCAGAGTAAAAATAATCTCATCCTGGTGGTTAGGGGCATCAAAAATCAAACCATTAGATACTTATTTAGACTGTTGGTCAGGAATGAGGAGGTGTACAAGGCTTTTTGGGGGCCCATCAACCAGCTCCCAAGTTATGACACAGAACTTTAATAGCTGTGAATCCTCAACCTAGCTTAGGCTTGTTTTTGGCTAGGTCTTTTAACTTTTATAAGCCTGCCTCTCTTTATCTACCTTTTACCTTGTTTTTTTTTTTCCCTTTCTTCTTTGTGTATATCATATTATCATACTTTCACTGTTTCTTGGGTCTGGGTGGCAGCTGAGTGGCTTCTGGCCTTGGGTGTGTCCCTCCCCTTCTCCCCCGTTCTTTCCTTCTTCTTCTCTGTCCCTGAGCCTAGATTTCTCCTCCTATCTATTCTCTCTGCCTACTTGGCCCAACTATCTCTCTCCTTCTTAACTGCTGGTCATTCAGCTTTTTATTAGACCAATCAGGCAGGCCAGGTAAAACAGAAGCAACTCATCTTTATATAATTAATCACATATCTTTGTATCATTAAACAAATACAGAGTAAACAAAAGTAACACATCTTTACACAGTTAAGTAATATAATGTAGTGTAAACAATTGTAACACCTCTTTGCCTCCAGAGGCACCCAAAATGGAACATATTGTTGCAATTGCTCTTGTTTGCTCATCATAGCTAGATGGTATAATGTTATTACTGAAGACACTACTCACTTTACCTATAACACATAGAGAAGCCAACGTCAGGTGTAGATGGTGAATTCTCCTTTCTGGATAGCTTATATAGTTCCAAAAGGTGTTACACAACCTGCTGAGAGAGAAAAGAAATCAAAGGTGTCTCTAAGTGCTGACCTTTACGTGCTAGAACACTGACCTACATGGCAAGATGTGCCCATTGGCATAAGAGTGATATAACTGGTAGGAGAGTAATCAGTCGTTTTCTGATTTGATATGAAGTCTGCCTCACATGAGGAATTTAATGTCATATACTATAAATTGGCCAAAATTCATGACTGGGGAACTCACAGACCCTAAAGGGAAAGTTACTGCTATTGGTTTGCTAATTGGTCATGGGGTCAAACTGCCTTCTAAATAGCTATGTTTATTGCTAAAGATTTGTGTTACTTCTACCTTTGTCAGAGAAACTTCTTTTTTTTATACAAGTCAAAGCACCATGAACAAGTTAATGAGTATCCATTTGTGGATAAATCATTCATATCAAGCCCTTCTCTCACATCCTAGCTTAGGAGACTTTGTAGAAGACAGAGAAGAAAGAATGAAAATGATGGAGTAAAATCTACAAAATTATGACTTGTTGACGTGGCACGGCTAATATATACATCAAGTTTTGGTGACATGCACAAGATCTAGACAAGATCATACAATCAATATTCCTACATGACCAGGGGCTAAGCACCTGATGCCATACCTTTGGTGGACCAGACATTGGAAACTGATGCCTACCAAAGGAAGTTTCACTCTTTTTTGAGAACATGGCAGCTGATAGGTTGCCCATATCCCAGTAGATAGTCACATCCATATGAAGATGGGCAGATGTAATAGGAACCAAGGTTATTAAGAACTTACAAAAAGATGATTTCAGTCACGACACCTTTTGAATTCTAGCACCTAGCATACAGATGTAGGTTCTGTGATTTCAAGGCCAACCTGGTATATATAAAATACAAGCCCAGCCATAAGTACACAGTAAGACCCTGTTTTAAGAAAAATAAAAGAGTACAAGATGACACAAAGAATGGAGGAGATAGTGTGGGGGGGACACAAGAGCAGGTTAGAGGAAGGTAGTAGTGGATTGATTTGACCAAAATACATTGTACAAATATAAGCAATTCTCAAAAATAAGTTAAAATATTGTTTATAATGGAAATTAGATATAGTTTATAGTCATCATTATGTAATGTTTTATATGTGTAGTTTTACATATATAAAATTTTTACAAATGTAAAATTGCATATTAATACTTTGGTTTTAATTTGTGCTTTTTAAGTTGATTTGAGTTTTGTTTGCATATTGATACAAGGATGATGTGATGGTTTGAATAGAAATGTCTCCATAGGCACATATATTTGAATACTTGGTCATTAGGGAGTGAGCACTACTTGGGAGGGATTAGGAAGTACAGCCTTGTTGGAGTACATATAGACTTGTTAGAAAAATATGCCACTGGGTGTGGGCTTTGAGATTATAGAAGCCAGGCCCAATAGCTTTCTCTTCCTGTTGCCTGTGGATTCAGATGGACTCTCAGCTACTTCTCCAGTAGCATGTCTGTCTGTGTGCTGCCATGATTATAATGGACTAAACCTGTGAAACAGTAATTTGACAAAAACAAATAAACTAAGGTAGTTTCTTTTACAGAATTGTTTGATATACGAAAACCCTACATCACAGGTTTTCATGTTGAATTGATATACCATGAAAGGATAGTTTTTTGTTTGTTTTTAAAATTATTAATATTTATTTATTATTAATTGATTTTCCCCAGCCCAATCAGTTTCCCCTCCCTCCCTCCTCTCTTCCCAGTCCCTTCCCCTGTTGCAGAATATTTGTTTACACTGTGAAGATGTGTCTTTACCCAGGTGCTTTCTGATTGGTTTAATAAAAAGCAGAATGGCCAATAGCTATGCAGGAAGACGTTAGGCAGGATTTCCAGAGATAGAGTGAACTCTGGGAAGAAGGGTGAAGTTGTCAGCCAGATGAGGGGAAACAGAAGGTTCAAGATGAGAGGTAATGCTAAGTGACAGAATGTAGGTTAATATAAGTGGTTTAAGTTATGAGCTAGTTGAGACAAGCCTGAGCTAAAGGCCAAGCTTTCATAATTAATAATGTTTCCATGTTGTTATTTGTAAGGTGACAGCTGCTGAAAAAGCTTGCTATACCCCTCAACTAGTATCTAGTTACATTGAATACATATTTTAAAATCTATTTGTTTGAGAATGTAAAATATGGGTATGAAACATATACATTCAATACTATAATGCATATATTTTTCTTTTAATGAAAACAGATTTTTTCTCACATATTCTAAGTATAGTTTCCCATGTTTATACACCTAGAGCTCATCTCCACTTCCCTCCCCTTCATTCCAGATCCACCCTGTTTCTGTTTCTCATTAAGAAACAAACAGGCTTCTAAGGGATAATGATAAAATAATATAAGATAAAATAAAAACTAACACAAGGAGTTGGACAAAATGAATGATCAAAGGAAAAGAACCCAAGAGAAGGAACAAAGCTCGAGACACACTCATCTGCATAATCAGGAAACCCATAAAATGCTAAATTATGCTATATTAGACACACAAATCACATGTAGAGTAAAAAAAGAGAGAAAAGAAAAATATAATTTAAATATAATAAAAATAAACAATATTTTTTTAAGAAAAAGTTGAAGCTCTACCAGAGCACTAGGAAAAAAAACCCTCAAAAGATGTCATTGAGTTTGTTTTGTGTTGTCCAGTTAGTACTGAGCATACAGCCTACCCCATGAGTAGTTTGTTCCCAGTGGTTAGGGTTGCTGTCATATGTCCACTTCTTTCAGCTGTAGGACCCCAACTAGGCAGACCCATGGAGGCCTTGTGCATGCTGTCTCAGTTGTGTGAGTTTATATGTGCATCAATCTTGTTGATCTACAGGGCCTTCTTTTCTTGGAGTCCTCCATTCCCTCTGGCTCTTACTCTCTGCCTCCTCTTCTGCTGGGTTTTGAAGCTTCTCTTATGATGGCTAAGCAAAACACTGATCTATGAGTATAGTAGAAAAGCATTAAGAGTAATTTTATTGCTAAATGTTTTGTGTTGTTTTTTAGAACAGCAGTATTTGGTTTCACCCTAGGTCCCTGGACTATCTAGTTTTGATAACACAAGCAGTGTTGGATATGTGTTCCATCTCGTGGAGTGGGCCTTACATCAAGTCAGATATTGACTGGTAACTCCCAAAAGCTTTGTGCAATTACTGTCCTATCATATCTTGCAGGAAGGACAGTCTTCTAGAGCAAAGGTTTTTGGCTGGGTTGATGTTTATGTTTCTCTTTTGGTATCTTCATGTTGGGACCAGCCGACTTGTCGAACAATACCTAAAATTGTCGAACAATACCTAAAATGGGGCATGAGGATTAAGAAAGAAAGACACAAAAGACAGAAGGTAGAATCAGAAGGACTCTGAGCAAATAATATAGCAGACTTGAGTTCATTTTTCGTAGCCCTTTTATAGTCAAAGCAAAAAGGAAGAAGTCAAAAAAAAATTCTTTTGACTTCCTTACCATGGTTCAAGGAACAAAGAAGCATAATCACCTCCTTAATTCTCAAAATATCTAGTAAGCACACCTTTGGTCAAACATCCTATTATTTTCCCTTGACAATCTTGAACTCTCTAATCTTTTTTTTTTAATTTTTTATTGAGAAAAAGAAAAAAAAAGTTTCCGCCTCCTCCCAGCCTCCCATTTCCCTCCCCCTCCTCCCACCCTTCTCCCCCTCCCCCCACTCCTCTCCCCCTCCCTCTCCAGTCCAAAGAGCAGTCAGGGTTCCCTGCCCTGTGGAAAGTCCAAGGTCCTCCCCCCTCCGTCCATGTCTAGGAAGGTGAACATCCAAACTGGCTAGGCTCCCACAAAGCCAGAACTTGAAGTCTGATCAAAACCCAGGGCCATTGTCCTTGGCTTCTCATCAGCCCCCATTGTTCGCCATGTTCAGAGAGTCCGGTTTTATCCCATGCTTCTTCCGTCCCAGTCCAGCTGGCCTTGGTGAGCTCCCAATAGATCAGCCACACTGTCTCAGTGGTTGGGTGCACCCCTTGTGGTCCTGACTTCCTTGCTCATGTTCTCCCTCCTTCCGCTCCTCATTGGGAACTTGGGAGCTCAGTCCGGTGTTCCAGTGTGGGTCTCTGTGACTATCTCCATCCATCACCAGATGAAGGTTCTATGGTGATATGTAAGATATTCGTCAGCATTGCTATAGGATAGGGTCATTTCAGGTTCCCTATCCTCAGCTGCCCAAGGAACTAATTGGGGACCTCGCCTTGGGCTCCTGGGAGCCACTCTAGGTTCAAGTCTCTTGCCAACCCTAAGGTGGCTCCCTTAACTAAGAATTGTGCTTCCGTGCTCCCCTATCCAACTTTCCTTTATTCCAATCATCCTGTTTCCCCAAGTTTCCCTCATCCTCCCCTTCTCACTTTTCTCTCCCCATCCCCGTTACCCCCATCCCACCCCACCCCCAAGATCCCAAATTTTCTCCCCGTCAATTTTGTCTACTTCCCATAGCCAAGAGGATAATTATGTGTTTTTCCTTGGGTTCACCTTCTTATTTAGCTTCTTTAGGTTCACCAATTATATACTCCGTGACCATTATTTGATGGAGGTGGGTCTTGTATCTTATCTGTTGCTTTCATTGGTTAACTAATAAAGAAACTGCCTAGGCCCATTTGATAGGCCAACCCTTAGATGGGTGGAGTAAACAGAACAGGATTGGGGGAGAAAGGAGCTGAGTCAGTGAGTCGCCATGATGCTCTCACTCCAGCCAGACGCAGGTTAAGATCCTCCCTGGTAAGCGCACCTCGTGGTGTTACAGGGATACTAGAAATGGGTTAGATCGATATGTAAGAGCTAGCCAATAAGAGGCTACAGATAATGGGCCAGGCAATGTTTAAATGAATACAGTTTCTGTGTAATTATTTCGGGCATAAGCTAGTAATGTGGGCAGCCGGGTGCCGGGGACGCAGCCCAGCCGCCCCTGACTGCTTCAGAGTGGCGCCCAACGTGGGGCTCGAACCCACGACCCTGAGATTAAGAGTCTCATGTTTTGTTATATGTAATTTTACTGTTAAAGTTAAAGCCTTTTTTGTTTAAACAGAAAAAGGGGGAATGATGGAGGTGGGTCTTGTATCTTATCTGTTGCTTTCATTGGTTAACTAATAAAGAAACTGCCTAGGCCCATTTGATAGGCCAACCCTTAGATGGGTGGAGTAAACAGAACAGGATTGGGGGAGAAAGGAGCTGAGTCAGTGAGTCGCCATGATGCTCCCACTCCAGCCAGACGCAGGTTAAGATCCTCCCTGGTAAGCGCACCTCGTGGTGTTACAGGGATATTAGAAATGGGTTAGATCGATATGTAAGAGCTAGCCAATAAGAGGCTACAGATAATGGGCCAGGCAATGTTTAAATGAATACAGTTTCTGTGTAATTATTTCGGGCATAAGCTAGTAATGTGGGCAGCCGGGTGCCGGGGACGCAGCCCAGCCGCCCCTGACTGCTTCAATTATTTATGGCTAGAAACCAATTATGAGTGAGTACATCCCATGTTCATCTTTTTGGGTCTGGGTTACCTCACTCAGGATAGTGTTTTCTATTTCCAACCATTTGCATGCAAAATTCGAGAAGTCATTGTTTTTTACTGCAGCGTAGTACTCTAATGTGTATATATTCCACACTTTCTTCATCCATTCTTCCATTGAAGGGCATCTAGGTTGTTTCCAGGTTCTGGCTATTACAAGTAATACTGCTATGAACATAGTTGAACAAACGCTTTTGTCATGTGATAGGGCATCTCTTGGGTATATTCCCAAGAGTGGTATTGCTGGGTCCAGGGGTAGGTTGATCCCGAATTTCCTGAGAAACCGAAACACTGATTTCCAAAGTGGTTGCACAAGATTGCATTCCCACCAGCAATGGATGAGGGTACCCCTTCCTCCACAGCCTCTCCAACAAAGGCTATCATTGGTGTTTTTGATTTTAGCCATTCTGACAGGTGTAAGATGATATCTCAAAGTTGTTTTGATTTGCATCTACCTAATCGCTAAGGAGGTTGAGCATGACCTTAAGTGTCTTTTGGCCATTTGAACTTCTTCTGTTGAGAATTCTCTGTTCAGTTCAGTGCCCCATTTTTTAATTGGGTTAATTAGCATTTTGAAGTCTAGTTTCTTGAGTTCTCTATAAATATTGGAGATCAGACCTTTGTCAGTTGCCGGGTTGGTGAAGATCTTCTCCCAGTCAGTAGGTTGCCTTTTTGTCTTAGTGACAGTGTCCTTTGCTTTACAGAAGCTTCTCAGTTTTAGTAAGTCCCATTTATTCAATGCTGCCCTTAATGTCTGTGCTGCTGGGCTTATACCTAGAAAGCGATCTCCTGTGCCCATTTGTTGTAGGGTGCTTCCCACTTTCTCTTCTATCAGGTTCAGTGTGTTCAGACTGATATTGAGGACTTTGATCCATTTGGACTTGAGTTTTGTGCAAGGTGATAGATATGGGTCTATTTTCATTCTTCTACAGGTTGATATCCAGTTGTGCCAGCACCATTTGTTGAAGATGCTTTCTTTCCTCCATTGTATACTTTTAGCTCCCTTATTGAAAATGAGGTGATCATAGGTTTGTGGGTTAAAATTTGGGTCTTCTATGCGGTTCCATTGATCGACTTCTCTGTTTTTATGCCAGTACCACACTGTTTTCAGTACTGTAGCTCTGTAATAGAGTTTGAAGTCGGGGATGGTAATGCCTCCAGAAGATCCTTTATTGTATAGGATTGTTTTGGCTATCCTGGGTTTTTTGTATTTTCCATATAAAGTTGATTATTGTCCTTTCAAGATCTGTGAAGAATTTTGCTGGGATCTTGATGGGGATTGCATTGAATCTATAAATTGCCTTTGGTAGGATTGCCATTTTTACTATGTTGATCCTCCCAATCCAAGAGCAAGGGACGTCCTTCCATTTTCTGGTATCCTCTTCAATTTCTTTCTTCAATGCCTTAAAGTTCTTGTCAAATAGGTCTTTCACTTCCTTGGTTAGAGTTACCCCAAGATATTTTATGCTGTTTGTGGCTATCGTGAAAGGTGAAGCTTCTCTGATTTCCCTCTCTGCTTCCATATCCTTTGTGTATAAGAGGGTGACTGATTTTTTGGAGTTGATCTTGTATCCTGCCACATTACTAAAGGTGTTTATCAGCTGTAGGAGTTCTTTGGTGGAGTTTTTGGGGTCGCTTATGTACACTATCATATCATCTGCAAATAACGAAAGTTTAACTTCTTCTTTTCCAATTCGAATCCCCTTGATCCCCTTATGTTGTCTTATTGCTATTGCTAAAACTTCAAGCACTATATTGAAGAGATATGGCGAGAGTGGACAGCCTCGTCGTGTTCCTGAGTTTAGTGGGATGGCTTTGAGTTTCTCTCCGTTTAATTTGATGTTAGCTGTCGGCTAACTGTATATAGCTTTTATTATATTTAGGTATGACCCTTGTATCCCTAATCTCTCCAAGACTTTTATCATAAAGGGATGTTGAATTTTGTCAAATGCTTTTTCAGCATCTAATGAAATGATCATATGGTTTTTTTCTTTCAGTTTATTTATATGATGAATTACATTGTTAGATTTTCGTATGTTGAACCAGCCCTGCATCTCTGGGATAAAGCCTACTTGATCATAATGGATAATATTTCTAATGTGTTCTTGGATTCGGTTTGCCAGTATTTTGTTGAGGATTTTTGCGTCAATGTTCATGATCGAGATTGGCCTGTAATTCTCTTTCCTGGTAAAGTCTTCGTGTGGTTTTGGTATCAGAGTAACTGTAGCTTCATAAAAGGAATTTGGTAATGACTCTTCTGTTTCTATATTGTGAAATACATTAAGGAGTATAGGTATTAGGTCTTCTTGGAAGTTCTGGTAGAATTCCGCATTGAAGCCATCTGGTCCTGGGCTCTTTTTGGTAGGGAGGTTTTTGATAACAGATTCTAATTCTTCGCGACTAACAGGTCTATTTAGATTGTTCACCTGGTCCTGGTTTAACTTTGGTATATGGTATTTATCTAAAAAAGTGTCCGTTTCTTTTACATTTTCCAGTTTTGTGGCATACAGGCTTTTGTAGTAAGATCTAATGATTCTCTGAATTTCCTCTGTGTCTGTGGTTGTGTCCCCCTTTTCATTTCTGATCTTATTAATTTGCATATTCTCTCTCTGCCGTTTAATTAGTTTGGATAGGGGTTTATCAATCTTGTTGATTTTCTCCAGGAACCAGCTTTTTGTTTCATTGATTCTTTGGACTGTTTTCAGCATTTCTATTTTGTTGATTTCAGCCCTCAGTTTGATTATTTCCAGTCTTCTACTCCTCCTAGGTGAGTCTGCTTCTTTTTTTTCTAGAGCTTTCAGGTGGGCTGTTAAGTCTCCAATGTGTGCTTTCTCTGTTTTCTTTAAGTGGGCACTTAGTGCTATGAACTTTCCTCTCAGGACTGCTTTCATAGTGTCCCATAAGTTTGAGTATGTTGTTTCTTTATTTTCATTGAATTCAAGGAAGACTTTAATTTCTCTCTTTATTTCTTCCTTGATCCAGGTGTGGTTCAGTAGTTGACTGTTCAGTTTCCATGAGTTTGTAGGCTTTCTGAGGGTAGCATTGTTGTTGAATTCTAACTTTAATCCATGGTGATCTGATAAGACACATGTGGTTACTAATATTTTTTTGTAACTGTGGAAGTTTGCTTTGTTACCAACTATGTGGTCAATTTTCGAGAAGGTTCCATGAGCTGCAGAGAAGAAGGTATATTCTTTCCTATTTGGGTGGAATATTCTATAGATGTCTGTTAAGTCCAATTGATTCATTACCTCCATTAATTCTCTAATTTCTCTGCTAGGTTTCTGTCTGATTGACCTGTCCATTGGTGAGAGAGGAGTGTTGAAGTCTCCTACTATTAGTGTGTGCGGTTTGATGGCTTCTTTGAGTTTTAGTAATGTTTCTTTTACATACGTGGGTGCTTTTAAATTGGGGGCGTAGATATTCAGGATTGAGACTTCATCCTGTTGAATTGTTCCTGTTATGAGTAAAAAATGTCCCTCTCCATCTCTTCTGATTGATTTAAGTTTGAAGTCAACTTTGTTAGAAATTAGTATGGCCACACCTGCTTGTTTCTTATGTCCATTTGCTTGATAAGCCTTTTCCCAGCCCTTTACTCTGAGTAGGTGCCTGTCTTTGTGTTTGATATGTGTTTCTTGTAAACAGCAGAATGTTGGATCCTGTTTTCGTATCCACTCTCTTAGCCTGTGCCTTTTTATAGGTGAGTTGAGCCCATTGACTTAAGTGATATTAATGACCAGTGGTTGTTAACTCTGGTCACTTTTTTAGTAGTAGAGTTTGTGTGTTTCCCTTCTTTGAGTTGCGCTGGTGAAGGGTCTCTAGATGTCTGAGTTATTGTGGTCATTGTTGGACTCCTTGGTTAGTGATTTTCCTTCTATTACTTTCTGTAAAGCTGGATTTGTGGCTACGTATTGTTTAAATTTGTTTTTATCCTGGAAAATTTTGTTTTCTCCATTTATAGTGAACGAAAGCTTGGCTGGGTATAGTAGTCTGGGCTTGCATCCATGGTCTCTTAGTTTTTGTAGTACATCTATCCAGGACCTTCTGGCTTTCATGGTTTCCATAGAGAAGTCAGGTGTAAGTCTGATAGGTTTGCCTTTATAAGTAACTTGGCCTTTTTTTTTTTGCGGCTCTTAATATTCTTTCTTTATTCTGTATGCTTTGTGTTTTGATTATTATATGGCGAGGGGATGTTTTTTTTTGATCCAGCCTATTCGGTGTTCTGTATGCTTCTTGAACCTTCATAGGTACATCCTTCTTTAGGTTGGGAAAGTTTTCTTCTATAATTTTATTAAATATATTTTCTGGACCGTTGAGTTGCACTTCTTCTCCTTCTTCTACTCCAATTATTCTTAGGTTTGGTCTTTTTATTGTGTCCCATATTTTCTGAATGTTTTGTGATGAGAACTTGTTGGACTTGCTGTTTTCTTTGATCAGTGCGTTTATTTTCTCTATGTTATTTTCAGCATCTGAGATTCTTTCTTCTATCTCTTGTATTCTGCTGGTTATGCTTGTTTCTGTAGTCTCTATTCGTTTACCTAAATTTTCCATGTCCAGCCGGCCCTCTGTGTTTTCTTCTTTGCCTCCATTTCAGTTTTCAAGTCTTGAACTGTTTCCATTATCTCTTTGATTGTTTTTCCATGGTTTCCTAGGGTATCATTCACTGATTTATTCAATTCTTCAAACTTTCTGTTATACTTCTCATCCATTTCTACAAGGGCATTTTTTACATGCTGTTTAAGGGCGTCAAACACTTTCATAAAGTCAAATTTTTCTGCTTCTTCTTGGTTAAGGTGTTCCTGTCCTCCTGTTGTGAGGTCGCTGGATTCTGGTGGTTTCATGTTGTTCTTCAGATTGCTGGGTGAATTCTTGCATTGGCACCTGCCCATCTCTTCCTCCGAATGCTCTCCTATGGCTCTTCTTTTACAGGATCAGGTCTCCTTGCCCACTGATGTACCTTTCCAGTGATGTCACTCCCCAGGGATGGCTCTCCTAGTGCCCCAATGATGTCTCTCCTGGTGCCCCGATTGGGTCTCCGTGCTGCTTGGGTAGCTCGTAAACAAAGGGCCTGCCTTGCTTGCTGCAGGCAAGCCGTCCAGAAAGAACTTCTCAGCACCTAAACAGGGCCGCCTGGTGGCCCAATGCTCCGGGGACAAAAGGAAGAAAGTGGCAGGTGGGGCGGAGTCCAGGAGAGCACAGGAGAGCCAGGAGCACAAGCTGGAGGTGCCCGGCTCCCTTACTGGGGACCTTGAGTCCTGCCAGGCAGGCAGGCACTCACCTCTCTGCGTGGGTAGCCTTAGTGTAGGAGCTTAATACTGTTCTTGAGCACTGTTCCTAGTTTGCAGCAGGGCCGGGTTGGGGGGAGGGTGCTTGGGGGCTGGGTCGTGAGTAAGAAAGAAGGCCCTGCAGAAGGAGCTGGGGGAGAGGGGGTTGTGTTCTCCCCTGGGACAGACCGCCCCTGGATAGCACACACTCACCCGTCCAGATGGAATTTCTCAGCACCTAAAGGCCCAATGCTCCGGGGACAAAAGGAAGAAAGTGGCAGGTGGGGCAGAGTCCAGGAGAGTACAGGAGAGCCAGGAGCACTCTGGAGGTGCCCGGCTCCTGTACTGGGGACCTTGAGTCCTGCCCGGCAGGCAGGCACTCACCGCTCTGCGTGGGTAGCCATAGTGTAGGAGCTTAAGACTGAACTCTCTAATCTTAAGTCAAGATTTACTCCACATCTGCAGAGTAAAGGCTTTCTTTGTAGTAACCAGCTCGACTTCTCAAGGTTCAATAAGTTGCAAAGGTATTTTCTTCATCAGTGGGGCTTGCCTTCAGCTTGTGGAGAGAAATCTACAGACTGGGCTACAGTCCATGTTATATAAGTATTCCCATGGAACTTGTATGGCCAACAACTCAATTGAATGTAACCCAATCCTGGTACGGGAAGATTCATTTGATGACAAGAGATGTCCAGTTGGGGTCCTCTCTGCCCTATCATTTGGCAATTTTTTGATCATCTTCATATATGCATATATTTTAGGAATCTTCTACTATATTAGGTTTCCATACTACTCCTTTTAACTGTCTCTTTCCATATTTAACTGTCTTTCCTCCCACAACTCTGTCTTCCCTCCCCCTCTCCACTTGATCCTCTTGTTACAGTCTCCCCCAACATGCCTAAAAATGATTTATTCTATTTCCTTTTGCTGGAGAGATCTGTATGTCTCCTCTTATTCCTTTACTCTATATTTAGTCTCTGTAGTTCTGTAGCTTGGTTGTCATTGACTTAACAACTAATATCTAAATATAAGCAAATATGCACTATATTTGTCTTTCTGGGTCTGGGTTATATCATTTGAGATAATTGTCTTCTAAGTCTATCAATTGCTGGGGAATTTAATGATTTCTTATTTTGTTTGAAACAGATGATTATTACTACTGTTAAACAAAGATGGGGCCTTACAGAAGGTGGCTGATAAATGCAGAGCATGCGCACAAGTAAATGCTGGTAGAGCAAAACTAAAACCAGGCATACGGGTTCGAGGGCACCGACCCGGAACCCATTGGGAGATTGATTTCACGGAGATAAAGCCAGGACTCTACGGCTACAAATATCTTCTGGTTTTTGTTGACACCTTCTCCGGATGGGTGGAAGCCTTCCCCACTAAACATGAGACTGCAAAAATAGTGACCAAGAAGCTCTTGGAAGAAATCTTCCCCAGGTATGGCATGCCCCAAGTTTTGGGCACAGACAACGGGCCGGCCTTCGTCTCCCAGGTAAGTCAGTTGGTGGCCAAGCTATTGGGGATTGATTGGAAATTACATTGTGCTTACAGACCCCAAAGCTCAGGACAGGTAGAACGTATGAATAGAACAATTAAGGAGACTTTAACTAAATTGACGCTTGCAACTGGCTCTAGAGACTGGGTGCTCCTCCTGCCTTTAGCCTTATACAGGGCCCGGAATACCCCGGGCCCACATGGCTTAACTCCATTTGAGATACTATACGGGGCCCCACCCCCATTTATAAATTTTTTTGACTCAAATATTGCTGATTTTGCTAACAGCCCTTCTCTGGAAGCTCACTTACAGGCACTGCAGATCGTGCAAAGGGAGGTCTGGAAGCCACTCGCTGCAGCTTACAAAGACCAACTGAATCAACCAGTAGTGCCACATCCCTTCCAGATAGGAGACACCGTGTGGGTCCGCAGACACCAGACTAAGAACCTGGAACCTCGGTGGAAGGGCCCCTACACTGTCCTCCTGACCACCCCAACAGCACTAAAGGTTGACGGCATCGCAGCCTGGATCCACGCCTCACACGTCAAGGCCGCCCGTACAGCTGAAAAAGCGGAGCCTGCTACGACCCCAGCATGGAGAATCCAACGCTCTCAAAACCCCTTAAAGATAAGACTCATCCGTGGGGCCCTTTGATCCTTATATGGGCTCTACTAAGGCTGGGGATAGCGACACAAAACAATAACCCACACCAGGTTTTCAATATAACCTGGAGGATCACAAATCTCATAACAGGAAAATTAGCCAATGCCACCTCCCTTTTGGGAACGATGACAGATGCCTTCCCGACCCTGTACTTTGACCTTTATGACTTGGTGGAAGAATCCTGGGACCCCTCAGATCAGGAACCATTTCCAGGATATGGTTGCCATCACCCGGGAGGGCGACATGGGACCAGAAGCAAAGACTTCTATGTTTGTCCAGGACAAGGAGGCAAAAGGGGATGTGGAGGGCCAGCGGATGGTTACTGTGCCAAGTGGGGTTGTGAAACGACAGGGGAGGCTTACTGGAAACCCTCCTCCACCTGGGATCTAATCACGCTCAGACGAGGAACTACGCCTGGGTATACAGGAGGGGGGCCCTGGACTTGCGGGGGAAAAGCTTGTGGCCCCTGCTATGATACCGCCACCAATGTCCAGGGTGCCACCCCGGGAGGTAGATGCAACCCTTTAATTTTACAGTTCACCGCTCAAGGGAAGAAAGCTTCATGGGATGGACACAACTCCTGGGGACTGCGCCTATATCGTAAAGGAGGAGCTGATCCTGTCACTCTGTTCGCAGTCTCCCGACAGGTGACGGCCGCGGGCCCTCAACTACCGATGGGACCAAACCTGGTACTCCCAGGACAGAAACCCCCCTCTCAGCCTGCCCAGGTTTTGCCCCCAGCCATATCCCAGACTACCGCTGTAACCTCCACCTCAACCAGCATTGCCCCTAGTATTACTGGCAGCCCAATTAGCACTGGATATGCCCGCCACTTGGGCACTGGGGACAGGCTACTCAGCCTCATAGAGGGAGCATACATGACTTTAAACCTTACAGACCCAAATAAGACTCAAGAATGTTGGCTTTGCCTAGTATCCAGGCCCCCATACTATGAAGGGGTGGCCATTTTAGGGAATTACAGCAATCAGACCACTGCGCCCTACAGCTGTACATCCTTGCCCCAACATAAATTAACCCTATCTGAAGTGTCTGGCCAAGGCCTCTGTATGGGGACTGTTCCCCCATCCCACCGGGGCCTCTGTAAGTCAATCCGGGCAGTACCAGAAGGAAATTATAAAAATTATAATTATTACCTGGCTGCCCCCAAGGGGACCTACTGGGCATGTAGCACTGGGTTAACCCCGTGCATTTCAACTACAGTGCTCAACGAGGCATCTGATTACTGTGTCCTAGTTGAATTATGGCCTAGAATTACTTATCATACCCCGGAATATCTCTATAGTCATTATGAAGGGAGACCCCGATACAGGAGGGAGCCAATGTCTCTGACTCTGGCCATAATATTGGGAGGCATTACTATGGGAGGTATAGCAGCGGGGGTGGGCACGGGGACCGCAGCCCTTATGGAAACAAGTCAATTCAGACACCTCCAGGCAGCCATGCTTACCGACATTAAAACGTTAGAGGAGTCCATCAGTGCCCTTGAAAAGTCTTTAACCTCCCTTTCAGAAATGGTTCTCCAAAACAGAAGGGGATTGGATATACTGTTTTTACAAGAGGGAGGGCTATGTGCAGCCCTTAAAGAAGAATGTTGTTTTTATGCAGATCATACTGGTTTGGTAAGGGACAATATGGCAAAACTCAGAGAAAGATTAAGACAGAGACAACAATTGTTCGAGTCGCAACAAGGATGGTTTGAAGGATGGTTCAATAAGTCACCCTGGCTCACAACCTTATTGTCTTCTTTGATGGGTCCCCTAATTGTCCTTCTTTTGATTCTGTTATTCGGACCCTGTATTCTTAACCGCTTAGTACAATTTATGAAGGATAGGCTGTCAGTTATTCAAGCCTTAGTG
This sequence comes from Neodon shergylaensis, assembly GCA_025134845.1. Classification (NCBI taxonomy): domain Eukaryota; kingdom Metazoa; phylum Chordata; class Mammalia; order Rodentia; family Cricetidae; genus Neodon; species Neodon shergylaensis. Next base: position 480,937 of record JABTXL010020108.1, on the reverse strand, counting down.
CTCACCCAACAATACCAGCAGCTAAAACAATCTGATACGAAGTTATAACAAGACTATTGAATGAAAGATTTCATTCAGGATAATAAGAAAATGGGGGAATGAAAGACCCCCACTCCAGCTATGCAGCCACTTAGCTACAGTAACGCCTTTTCGCAAGGCTTAGAACTCCACACCCGAGGTCAGGGCAAGAACGAAAACAGCTTATCTATGATAATTGAACATCTGGTCTTGAGTCTGGGACGGAAAGCCCTAGTCGAGGTTAGGGCAAGAGCAAAATAGCTTATCCACGGCAAAACATACTGGCCTTGAGTCAGGGACGGAAAGCCCGCATACCCTGCCCCACACACACTGAGGAATTCGTCCCCAAGTTACCCTGGCCTCATTTAAATTAACCAATAACTATGCATCTCGCTTCTGTGCCCGCGCTTTTGCTCCCCTATCCCTATAAAAACCCCTCTTCCCAGCCTGAGGGCGCGCAAGTCTTCAGAGAGACTTGTTGCCCCAGGCGTCTGTGTATCCGAATAAAGCCTCTTGCTGATTGCATCCGTAGGAATGGTCTCGGCTGATTCCTGGGTAAGGGATCTCTCCTGAGGGAAGACTCTCCTCGGGGGTCTTTCACTACATTGTGTAAATACACCACCTTTTTTGTATCTATTTTATTGTTGAGGGTCATCTACATTGTTTCCAGTTTCTGGCTATTATGAATACAGCAGCATTGAACATGGTTGAGCAAGTGTCTCTCTGATAGGATGAAGCATCCATTTGGTTTCTACCCAAGAGTGGTATAGCTGGATATTGAGATAGATCGATTTTCATTTTTCTGAGGGAATGCCACATTGATTTCCCTAGTGACTGTATAAGTTTGCAATGCTACCAACAATGGATGAATGTTCCCCTTTCTCCCCTCCAGCATGAGCTATCACTTGTTTTATTGATTTTAGTCATTCTGGTGGTTGTAACATGAGTAAAGTAGTTTAGAATTGCATTTTCCTGTGGACTAAAGATGTTGAACATTTCTTTAAGTGTTTCTCAATCATTCAAATTTCCTTTACTGATAATCTCTGTTTAGATCTGCATCCTCTTTTAAATTGATATTTAGTTTTCCTGATAGCCATGTTTTTTAGTTCTTTATATATTTTGGATATTAGCCTTCTTTCAGATAGCAATTTGAAAAAATCTTTCCCAATTCTGTAGGCCGCTGCTTTGAATGACAGTGTCCTTTACTGTGCAAAGCTTCTCAGTTTCATGAGATCTCATTTATTTATTGTTGATCTTAGTGCCTGTGCTGTCTTTTGTTCAGAAAGTCTTTCCCTATGTCAATGAGTTCAAGGCTATTCGCCACTTTCTCTTTTATCAGATTTAGTATATCTGATTTTATGTTGAAGTTTTTGGTCCTTATGGAATTTTTTGTAGGGTGATAAATATGAATGTATTTGGATTCTTCCAGTTTTATCAATACCATTTGTTAAAGATGATGTCTTTTATCCAGTGTATGTTTTTTGCTTCCTTGACAAAAATCAGGTATCCATAGGTATATGGATTTATGTCTGGCTCTTCAATTATATTCTTTTGATCGATGTGTCTGATTTTTTTTTTGCCAATACCATGCTATTTTTTTTTATTATTTTTAGCTTGATAGCACAACTTCAAAACAGAAATAAAAATACTTCCAGCAGTTCTTCTAGTATTAAGGATTTACATCTCTTTGTGTGTTTCTTCATAAAATGGAAGTTTTTTCTTTCAAGATCTGTGAAGAATTGTGTTGGAATTTTGATTGGGATTGCACTGAATGTATAGATTGCTTTTGTTAGAATGGCTATTTTTACCATATCAATCCTACTGATCCAAGAGCATGGGTGATCTTTTTATCTTCTGATAACTTCTTCAGTTTCTTTCTTACAATGTAGTAAAATGTGACTTGTGTTTTAATATTCAGATTTTAAGACTAGCAAATGCTTGTAGTTTTTCATTACAAAATTATACATATTTTTCCAGTTGTTCATACACCTTAAACAAATGAAGTACAGTATTGTTTAAATTGCTATATCTTATTTCTTAATTAAAATTCAAGTACTTTTTATTTTGCACATTGGGAATACAGATTTTTTTCTTTAATCTTCTAGGGGTTTATTATTATTGTTTTGTTAGCTAAAGTTTTTTCAAGTTTGAGAAATATCATGTATTCATTGTTTCTCAATGAAACTGTGGTTGGTATGTAAAATAAATTAAAACATTTTAATAAAAAAGTAATGTAAAACATGCCATGGAAGTGGAAACATCAAGATAAAAGAATAGAAATTTCCATTTGTAGTTTCTTTATGTAAACACAAATTTAACAATAATGTACAGAACAAAATACATCTGTGAGAATTCCAGCATACAGTTAAAATGTTGTAAAACCCCTAAGAAACTATGAAGGCAAGGGTACCTTCATCAAAATGGGTAAAATATACTCAGATACAGATGGCTCAGCTAAGTATCTAGAAAAAAAACCTTAATTCATGCTTTCTATTTTGCTTGGAAATATTGGATTGGATGCCACAAACAGCACACTGACTTTTTAGGAGATTAAATTCTGACTCCTGGTTATACCTTATACACAGGACCAGCTTAATTGGCTTCTCCAATCTGATGACAACTGGCCTGTCACTTGTTCCTCCTTCCTTGGCACAATTGACAATCATTACCCCAGTGACCCTCTGTTACAATTTGCTAGGATACATTCTTTTGTTTTTCCAAAAGTAACAGCTTTCAGCCCGCGAAAAGGCCCCCCTCAGTGTTTACTGATGGCTCTGCCAATGGAACTGCTGCCTATGTGGTAGATGGGATTGCCACCCCTCACCCCTCTCCTTATACTTCAGCACAACTTGTTGAGCTCTTTGCAGTTGTTAAGGTTTTCCAGGCATTTTGTTCACAGCCTTTTAATTTGTATACTGAGAGTGCTTATGTTGCCCACTCTGTTCCAATTTTGGAAACAGTTCTTTTTATAAAACCCACTACCAATGCATCTCCCCTATTTTCCCAACTACGTTCCCTGATTGTTGCAAGGTCACACCCCTTTTTTATTGGCCACCTCCGGGCTCATTTAGACTTGCCTGGTCCTGTCTGCAAGTAATGCCCTGGCTGACACAGCCACTCAGCTAGTTTTTCCTGTTCTTCTAGGTTCTGTCTCCCAGGCAGCTCAGGCCCATTCGCTTTTTCATCTTAATGTTCATACCCTCCGCCTAATGTTTAAAATCATCAGAGATCAAGCTCAAGAAATTGTTAAAAATTGTCCTGACTGCTTGTGAAAGACCTGGATAAATCCAGACTCCCCACCCCCAAGCCGGAAAAAATAGAGCCAAAAATCTAAATAGGGAGAGAAGAATCAGAAATCTAGGATTAGCCAGTTTAGTGACTCTGTTTCAGGAAATAGCTGAAGATAAAATTAGATTGTAATCTTGAGAAACAGAGAGTTTCCCCCCTTGTGATAATCACTGGTATTTTCGGAATTTTCTATGACGCCCTCCCTACCCCCTTAGGATTATTGGGCTGTGGTTTCTTCCCTTAAAACCCCTTCTCCCGGTTACTGGGGTGGAACTCCTCCCCCGCATGGGTTATGAGTTTTGGCTTTAGTGCACTGGTTCCTGTCCTGTCAATAAACCTCGTGTGATTGCACCAAGGAAGGTCTCTTGTGAGTTACTGGGGGGGGTCGTGTTATCCCGAGACTTGAGTGAGAGTCTCCACACACAGGGGGTCTTTCACTGGATCTCCCTGCTAGTACCTCATCTAGGGGTTAATCCATGGGGACTAGTCCCCAATGAGGTTTGGCAAATGAATGTCACCCATTTAAATGAATTTGGCAAACACAAATACATACATGTCACAACTGACACCTTTAGTGGCTTCATATTTGCCTCACTGCAGGCAGGAGAAGCCTCAAAAAATGTTATTGCTCACACCCTGCAATGTTTTTTCGTCTTGGGCAAGCCTAAGGCAATCAAAACTGATAATGGTCTAGGGTACACTGGATAAAACTTCCAGTCATCTTGCCAACACCTTCATATAAAGCACATTACTGGTATACCCTATAATCCTCAGGGTCAAGGCATTGTTGAACATGCCCACTGTTAGGCCCAAATCCGCAATCCCCTCAAGCTGACAAAAAATCCTAGAGTCCTGTATGTAAAAGCAAAGAGCCTTTATTTTAATCAAGTTTTCAAACCCAGCCTCTCCGCATGTCCAATGTATTGGAATAACGGAAGAGCCCGAGCTCAATTAGAATAGAGTTTTATAGTAAAGGTGGGAGTGAGGGGTTTCTGAGGTTTTTTTATTTTTTTTTATTTTTTTTGGTTTTTCGAGACAGAGTTTCTCTGTGGCTTTGGAGCCTGTCCTGGAACTAGCTCTTGTAGACCAGGCTGGTCTCGAACTCACAGAGATCCACCTGCCTCTGCCTTTTAAGATCCCTGATTGGCTGACATTCGTCTAGGGTTTCCTGGTGACTGTGGGCTAGCAGGTGTTTCTACCTACAGTGTTTGGAATGCCAGGAATTTCCTTTGAATGGTCTGTTCTTGGGTGGGGATTGGGTGATACCAGCTTGTGGTTTCTCCTGCAGCCCTGCTTCCTCTCAGGTTAACAATTGAGACTCCAGCCTCTGTTGGTAAAACTGGTCTCGCTGAACATAGAGGACAATGAGGACTACTGAGAACTCAAGAACAATGACAATGGGTTTTTGCTCCTACTGCACGTATTGGCTTTGTGGGAGCCTAGGCAGTTTGGATGCTCACCTTACTAGACCTGGATGGAGGTGGGTGGTCCTTGGACTTCCCACAGGGCAGGGAACCCTGATTGCTCTTTGGGCTGATGAGGGAGGGGGACTTGATGGGGGGGTGGGAAAGGGGAGGCGGCGGTGGGGAAGAGACAGAAATCTTTAATAAAAATAAATAAATAAATTAATTAATTAAAAAAAAAGAAAATCATCGAGGGCCAGAGTCCCAGGTGATAATGGTTGGAGGAAGTAAAGATCTTCCTTTGGGTGACCTGCCCAGATTTAGATTATCTGATGGCCCTCACACCCACCAGATCTTAAAGTCTATGATCCATAAATTAAGTAGAGGGGACCTCTATGACCCATGAGGGGCTCCTTGAAATCTTTTACATCATGCTCTTTTTGTTCTTAATTTTCTTTGGACAAAAATGGAAGATCTACAGTAGATTGTCTGTGGCACCCTGAGACGCAAAAATGTCAAGGCAGGGTAAAGTGGCATGACCCTTTAACAGCTCAATGGAAACGACCTGACCCAGTCCTAATCTGGGGTCGAGGATCTGCATTCGATGGTCATATAGAAGAAGACCTTATTGGCTCCCAGGAAGGCTGATAAGGCAGGTTAATATAACATCCTAATCTAGTCCAAGAAAGGAGGAAAAAAAAAAAACAACGCTCTCCCTGAGACAAGTTTCTCTTCTTTTCTCTTTGCAGATAATTGCCAAGATGCATTTCCTGCTCCTAATAGCTGGGATCCTGTTTGCCCCACACAGGAGCACGACCTCTGCTTCCAACCCCATCAGCGGCTTCATTATACCTGGACAGTAATCAATGATTGAAGCGATATCATTTGTCGTACCTCCCAGGTTTCACACGAGGACTGATGACCCATCTTATACCCAGATCTCTGCAAACTAGGCCTGGGAGCTGGGGTCCCCTGGGGAATAGAGCACATTTTCAATCAAAGAGCAGCTCCAGAGATAGGCATGCCTTCTTCCGGTCAAGCTCTGGGGGGAGGCTCAGCTGGAGCCATAGAATTAGGGATACTTGTCCTAAGATCAGGTAGGCCTGGATGCTCCAACCAAATTGCTAGATCTGTCCTTACGGCTTACCCTATGTATGTATGTAATACCATAGAGATCGTTCATTACTTCCCCAGTGTGGAGGGAAGAGTGATTTTTACTGTCGATCCTGGGGATGTGAGACTACCCGTGATACTTACATATATGTGTGTAGGCAGAGGATGAAAATGAATGTCTATCCTGAATCACACTGAATGGATCTCTCAGTTTACCTGAAGCTCATCAGTTTATCTAGATCTAGATTGCCTGGTCAATAAACTTCAGGGATCCAAGAGTTTCCACCCACAACACTCTCAGTGCTAGAGGTACAGGCCATGCAATTATGTTCAGCTGTTTATGATACCCAATTTACTAACTGAGCCATTTACTTGGCCATTTTTTCCATTCATTTATCTATGTCAGTTTCCATTATTGTCTCAAATTTGTCCTCTAACCAAAATTCTGGAGTCTTTTAAAACTACTTCTTTTGCCTGAATTCAAGATGGCAGCCCTATGTATACTTTTGGTAGCCTATATTGTTAGTTCATCCAGTTTTAAAAACACATGGTTTCAATTTACTAAAAATATTTTATATTAATTGCCTTGTGACTAATATCAGCACACTGTATTTATAGTAGAGATAAGAAGTGAGTTCTGTCAGGAGCCATTTCCCCCCAAAAATATTGCAGGGACCATTGTCCTGGGGAATTTGCAGAGAGCCCCACACCCCAAAGGTATTTAGAACTGTTTTATTGGCAGAGCCCACCCCACACCCAACTATCTTGAGCTATCTGTTAGCGAAAACGCCCCACATTCCAACTATCTAGAGAACTAGGTGTGTCAACTTGTGACCAAGGAATCGTGACCTGACCAATAGTAACTTCCTGACCAGCTCAACTATCGCTGCAAGATCCCTTCCTGCCCTGGTCATGCCCCTGCCCCTCATCTCATCCCCAAATTCCTCATCCAGGGGCTATATAAGCTGTAACCATGACTCTAATAAATGGAGGCTTTGACAAGAACCTTGCTTGGTCTCCTTCCTGTCTCCTGCCCATGTCTTTCAGATAGCGCCTCTCCGGGACCCTGGAATAACTGACCAGCCAGATGGGTTACAACCCCTAGACAAACTGACCCTCAAGGCGGTCTACAGAGTTCTTGGCTCAGAATAAATTGTCTGTACAGAACCCATATAGACACTGTGTGTGGTGGCATGCATCTGGAACTCCAGCTCTGGAGAACAGGGCAGGAACAAAGGAAAAACCCAAGGCCAATGGATATTCAGTCTGTCTACAGTGGTGACATTCACACTTAGTTCTAGATCATCTCAAACTAACTTATGGTATAAAGTGACTGAGAAAGATGCTGTGAGTCACACTCTGGCTTCCACATCTATGTGCACAAGCAAGTGTACCAAAAATATACACCCCACACATGTATAAAGACACACTTGAATATAATACACAAACACACAAAAAATGGCTCTATAAATGTAAATCTATAATCTATCCAGATATTATTGAACTTCTCTGTGTTAATCAGGACTATAAGAAATATAGTCCATGTGTGCCTTTTGTCACATTGTATCTGTGTTATTGGTTTCTTCTATGTAGAAAGTCAGTTATCATGTTCTCCAGAGAGCTCTTTTAATTTCCCAAAGGTCTGATAAATTCACCAATTAATAATTTTCTCTCTTCTTTCCTTGTTTCCTTCACTCTATTTCTTTTCCTTTTGTTTCTTTTTTGCATCATGGCACAAATATTTTAATGATGATAGAGCCTTTTGATCTCCATGGGCTATTATATGGAGGCACTGCCTGCTTAGCTCCTTGGTTTCCATCCTCATGGGAAACTTCTTTCTGGATATATATTCACCAAAGGTTCAAAATGTGCTAGCATATGAAAATTTCATGGTGTGATTCTAGTACCAATAGGAGCAACTGTGAGACATTTTTGGCATAAGTAAAGATGTTGTAAGTTAATGCACATGATTATTCAATTTAAAAGTCAGCTTCACAGCATGTGATTGAACTATTGTTTACACACATTCTTTTCTATTCTGTAATAGATTATTGAATAGTAGACAAGAATGTTTCTCACTCTAGTGACCCTAAGTCACTTAAAACTATTCTTAATATTTTAATTTTCTAAATCATAGATTGGAAAAATTTTTTCTTCCTTTCTGTATGTCTATGTTGTATTTTACTTAAGAATATGCTACAATTTTAACAGTATATGTTTAAATGAAGATAACTGAAGCTTGCTTAAATTCTTACTTTTACTATTTAAATAGCAGCTATATTTTAAGTGTCTTGTGTTGTCTTCTCATCTTACAAGTGTATGTATCATTGTACATATAATTAGGGTTCTTTCTAAAAGGAAGATTTCTTTGCTAAAGAGTTAAGAAAACTCTACTTGCATTTTTCTTATTAATAAAGATTGAAAGGAGGAAGGATAGTTTGAAAAAAGAAAGAATGAAGGTAAAATAGGAAATAAAAAGTGAATTAATGCATGAAGAAAATAAGAAACAGAAGAAGGAGGGAGTGCAAAATGGGAGTCCTGTTTCATTGCATTTAGGAAATATAAGCAAAATGATGACTGTTTCTGGCAGTTAAGTTATGCCTTCAAGCATTTAAATCATCTTATGGATGAACAACAAAGGAAATAATAACATGAAGTTATTGTGTAAAGATAAAATTGTCTAAACTGGAGAGACTCCCTTTCATCTATAAAACTGTGTATGTATACATATGTGTATTATGATATATGTTACTTTTTGTCGATAAAACTATCTAAACCAAATAATGTTTTAATATGTGCTCAAAATTTATTCAAATATGATTACATTATAATACTTCACATATTGTATATTCTAGAAAGATTATGATGTATCTAATAAATATCAACCTTTTATGGTCACAAAACTTAATGGCAGTAAACAGGTGATAGAATCTATGGGAAAATTCAAAACAAAACTTCCTGATTCCAGACATTTTCCTGGAATTTCTGTTTTCCAAATAGATTTTCGAGGTCCAATTTGCATTTATTACAGGTAAGTATAATGAAAAACCCTCATTGGATTAAACAACTCATTGGGGAGATTGTTTATGTCCTTGATGTTTTATAAAGTAAAATGAACATGGTAAGTGTGCTTCCATGCTGAGTGGGCAGTTATTTTTACTAAAATCCTGACTCTTATGTTTATTTTTTGCCATTTCAAGTTTTATCTTCATATTAGCTATGAAGAGTGAGCAGAAGAGGAATTACTCAGAGGTAACAGAGTTCATTCTCTTGGGATTTAGAACCCCTCCAAAGTTTCAAGTCTTTTTATTCTTGGTGTTCTTGATGATCTACATGGTCACTGTGGTAGGGAATGTCAGCATGATAATGATTATTAAGATGGACCCCAGATTCCAAACACCTATGTATTTCTTCCTTAGAAACTTGTCTTATTTGGATCTCTGCTATTCCACAGTCATTGCTCCCAAAACCTTAGCCAACTTCTTGACAAGTGAAAAGAAAATTTCCTACAATGGTTGTGCCACCCAGTTCTTCTTCTTTGCTTTGTTTGCTACAACTGAATGCTTCCTTCTCGCTGTCATGGCATTTGATCGATTCTCAGCCATTTGCTCTCCTCTCCTTTATCCTGTGCACATGTCCCAAAAGGTGTGTATTCAGTTGGTAACTGGCTCCTACATTTGTGGATGCATCAACTCCATGGTACAAACAGGTTTCACCTTCAGCTTGCATTTCTGTGGAGAAAACAGGCTGGACCACTTTTTCTGTGATGTCCCAGCTTTGATTAAGATCTCCTGTGCTGACACCTTTGTGAATGAGAATGTAATGTTTATTCTCTCTGGTCTCATCATCGTCTCTAGTACAACCATTATTCTGGTTTCCTATGGGTACATTCTTTCCACTGTTCTGAAGATCCCCTCAACCCAAGGCAGGAGTAAGACCTTCTCCACCTGTGGCTCTCATATAGTAGCAGTGAGTTTATTCTATGGAACTGTGTTCTTCATGTATGCCCAGCCTGGGTCCATCTCCTCCCCAAAGCAAAACAAGATTGTATCTGTGTTCTACACACTTATAATACCCATGCTGAACCCTCTAATATATAGTCTAAGAAACAGAGATGTCAAAGATGTTGTACAAAAAATATTAGGTGGGAAATGTTCTCAGTGATATTTATGAAACCTTTATTTAGTGAACAAAATTTCTTTTCTAAAATGTATATGACCACAAATATAATTTTATAAGTCTCATAGAATAATAATTCTAGTAAAAACGCATAGAACATTATTTTGTTTGTACTGAATATATAAAAGCATATAACTTCTCACTTTATAATGAAATTTCAATTGATTAGGTAGCAAATATAAAAAATTATCTTTATGTAATTGTTAAAATTTTGCCATATATGTATACTACACTTTTTATGTCAACCAATGACATTGAACCATGTCACCTTTCACTTCCTGGGTTAAGCCTACCTAAGTGTGATGTGGGAGTGTCATATATGAATCTGTTGATTTCATTGGTTAAGTAGTAAAGGAACTGCTTGGCCCTCATAGGTTAAAACATAGGTGGGAGGAATAAACAAAATAGCATGCTGGTAGGAAGAGGAAGTGAGCTCAGACTCGACAGCTCTGCCCTCTGGAGCAGAGAAGCCATGCTCTGCTCTCCCGGAGAGACGCCATAGCTCCTCTCGGAGACACGCGATGAAGCTCCGACCTAGGATGGATGTAGGCTAGAAACTTCCCGGTAAGCGCACCTTTGGGTGCTACACAGAATATAGGAAATGGGCTAGTCCAGGTGCGAGAGTTAGCCGAGAAGAGGCTAGATAGAAATGGGCCAAGCAGTATTTAAATGAATACAGTTTGTGTGTTGTTATTTCGGGCATAAGCTAGCAAGGCGGCTGGGGTGTTGGGGACGCAGGTGCGGCCGCTCTTATTACAACAGAAAAGCAAGCCCGCCTCTTATTTCAACAAAGAGAAATTCTCTATTGTTCTACAGGTCCTAGATTTTCATCATTTCAACACCACACACAGGACCGAGAGAGCGAAAATATAAAAATGGCCTCCAGACAAGTCTGACTCAATTTTCATTCCATCTGTAGATTTTTGTTGTTTGTAATTGGACCATAAAACATTATATGGGCACCAATTTCTTACTTTCACTAACAAATCCCCAACATTGGATCTTATCAGAGTAAAAATAATCTCATTGTGATGGTTAAGGGCATCAGAAATCAAACCATTTGATACTTATTTAGACTGTTGGCCAGGAATGAGGAGGTGTACAAGGCTTTTTTTTGGGGGGGGGCACCAACCAGTTTTCAAGTCATGACACAGAACCTTATTAGCTGTGAATCCTCGACCCAGGTTAGGCTTGTTTTTGGCTAGCTCTTTTAACTTTAATAAGCCTGCCTCTCTTTATCTACCTTTTACCTTGGATAGGTTTTACCTTTCTTCCTTCTTTATATCATACTTTCACTGTTTCTTGGGTCTGGGTGGCAGCTGAGTGGTTTCTGGCCTTGGGTGTGTCCTTCTCCCCCATTCTTTCCTTCTTCTTCTCTGTCCCTGAACCTAGATTTCTCCTCCTATGTATTCCTCCAGCCTACCAGACCCAACTATCCCTCTCCTGTTTAACGGCTTGTCATTCAGCTGTTTATTAGACCAATCAGGTGCCTTAGGTAGACCAGGTAAAACAGAAGCAACTCATCTTTATATGATTAATCACATATCTTTGCATCATTAAATAAATACAGAGTAAACACCTTTACATAGTTAAGTAATATAATGTAGTGTAAACAATTGTAACACCTCTTTGCCTCCAGAGGCACCCAAAATGGAACATATTGTTACAATTGCTCTTGTTTGCTCATCATAGCTAGAAGGTATAATGTTATTACTGAAGACACTACTCATTTTGCCTATAACACATAGAGAAGCCAACTTCAACTGTAGATGGTGGATTCTCCCTTCTGGATAGCTTATATAGTTCCAAAAGGTGTTACACAACCTGCTGAGAGAGGAAAGAAATCATAGGTGTCTCTAACTGCTGACCTTTATGTGCTAGAACACTGACCTACATGGCATAAGAGTGATATAACTGGTAGAAGGGTAATCAATTGTTTTATAATTTGATATAAAGTCTGCCTCACATGAGGGATTTAATGTCTTATACTGTAAATTGGCCAAAATCCCATGATTGGGGAATTCTTAGACTCTAAAGGGAAAGTTACTGCTATTGGTTTGGTAAATGGTTATGGGGTCAAGCTGCCATCTAAATAGTTGTGTTTATTCCTAAAGATTTGTGTTACTTCTACCTTTGTCAGAGAAACTTCTTTTTGCAGTAGGTAATGCAGATATATAACAAGTCAAAGCACTGTGTACAAGTAAATGATTAACCATTTGTGAACAAATCATTCATATCAAGCCGTTGTCTCACACCCTAGCTCAGGAGACTTTGTAGAAGACAGAGAAGAAAGAATGAAAACGATGGGGTAAAATCTACAAAATTATGACTTGTTGACATGGCATGGCTAATGCATTCATCAATTTGTGGCTACCTGAACAAGATCTAGACAAGATTATACAATCAATATTCCTACATGACCAGGGGCTGAGCCTTTGGTTAACCAGACATTGGAAACTGATGCCTACCAAAGGAAGATTCACTCTTTTTTGAGAACATGACAGCTTATAGGCTGCCCATGTCCCAGTAGATAGTCACATCCACATGAAGATGGGCAGCAGTAATTAGAACTCAATATTATTAATAACCAAGAAATAGATGATTTCAGTCATCATATATTTTTAATTCTAGCACCTAGCATGCAGATGTAGGTTCTGTGTATTCAAAGCCAACCTGATACACAGAAAATACAAATCCAGCCATAAGAACATAAGAAGACCTGTTTTAAGAAAAAAAAAGAGTAGAAGGAAGACATGAAAATGGAAGGAGATAATGTGGGGGCCCAAGAGAGAGTTAGAGGAAGGTAGTAGTGGATTGATATGACTAAAATACATTGTACAAATGTAAGTAATTCTCAAAAATAACTTAAAATATTATTTATAATGGAAAAATATATGTAATTTATAGGCATCACCATTATTTATTGTTTTATATGTGAAGTTTTACATGTATAATATTGCATAGTAATGCTTTGGTTTTAATTTGTGCTTTTTATGTTGATTTGAGTTATGTTTGCATATTGCTATGAGGATGATGTGATGATTTGAATAAAAATGGCTCCCACAGGCACATATATTTGAATACTTGGTCATTAGGATGTGTGGACTACTTGGGAGGGATTAGGAATTGCAGCCTTGTTGGAGTAGGTGTAGACTTGCTAGAGGAATGTGCCACTGGGTGTAAGCTTTGAGGTTATAGAAGTCCAAGCCAAACCCATTGGCTTTCTCTTTCTGTTGCTTGCAGATCCAGATGTAGGACTCTCAGCTACTACTCCAGTAGCGTCTGCCTGTGTGCTGCCATGATTATTATGGACTAAACCTGTGAAACTGTAATTTGACAAAAACAAATAAATTAAGTAGTTTCTTTTAGGGAATTGTTTGATATAGGAAAACCCTACATCATGGTTTTCATGTTTTAGTGATACATCATGAAAGAAGAGTTTTTGTTTGTTTTTTTTAAATTATTAATATTTATTTATCATTAGTTGATTTTCCACAACCCAATCAGTCCCCCTCCCTCCCCCTTCCTCCTCTTTCTCTAGTCCCTACCCCTATTACAGAATATTTGTTTACATTGTGAATATATGTCTTTACCAAGGTGTCTTCTGATTGATTTAATGAAAAGCAGAATGGCCAAATGCTAGGCAGGAAGAGGTTAGGCAAGATTTCCAGGGACAGAGAGAAGGGTGGAGTTGTCAGCCAGATGAGCAGAAAAGGATGGTTCAAGATGAGAGGTAATGTCATGTGACAGAATGTAGATTAATATAAATGGTTTAAGTTATGAACTAGTTGAGACAAGCCTAAGCTAAAGGCCAAGCTTTCATAATTAATAATAAGTTTCCATGTAATTATTTCTGTGGTGTCAGCTGATGAAAAAGCTTGCTACACCCCTCAACTAGTATGTAGTTACATTAACTACATATTTTAAAATATATTTGTTTGAGAATGTAAAATATGTGCACACAACACATACATTCAATACTATAATGTGTATGTTTTTCTTTTTTACTGAAAACAGATTTTTTTTTCTTACATATTCTAATTATAGTTTCCCATGTCTCTACTCCTGGAGCTCATCTCTACCTCCCTCCCCTTCTACCCAGATCCACCCTGTTTCTGTCTCTCATTAAGAAACAAACAGACTTCTAAGGGATAACAATAAAATAATATAAGACACGGACCTGCAGCGTTTCTTCCACTGCAACCGCCAGGGATCCTGCACCATTTTACTTAATCCATGACAGCTATCCAAAGGATTAAGAAAGAAAGAGACAAAAGACAGAAGATACAATCAGGAGAAACCTGGGTAAATAATCTAGCAGACTTGAGTTTATTTTTCATAGACCTTTTATACACAAAGCAAAAAGGAAGAAGTCAAAAGAAAAAGTCTTTTGGATTGCTTACCATGGTTCAAGAAACAAACAAACACAATCACATCCTTAATTCTCAAAACATCTAGTAACCACACCTTTGATCAAACATCTTGTTATTTGGCCTTGAGGAGCAAAATACATCTAGTGAACACATCTTTGGCCAAACATCCTGTTATTTGGCCTTTACAATCTTGAACTCTCTAACCTTAAGTCAAGATGGAAATACTCACCGTTGGCTTCCACATCTGCAGAGTAAAGGCTTTCTCTGTAGGAACCAGCCCGACTTCTCAAGGTTCAATATGTTGCGATGGTATTGTCTTCGTTAGTGGGGCTTGCCTTCAGTTTATGGAAAAAAATCTACAGACTGGACTAAGGTCTAGGTAATATGGATATTCCCATGGAATTTCTATGGCCAACAACTCAATTAGAGGTAACCCAATCCTGGTACGGGAAGATTCATTTGATGACAAGAGATGTCCAGTTGGGGTTCTGTCTGCCCTATTTATGGCAATTTTTAGATCATCTTCATATATGCATATAGTTTAGGAATCTTCTACTGCATTAGGTTTCCATACTACTCCTTTTCACTGTCTCTTCTCATATTTAACTGTCTTTCCTCCCACATCTCTGTCTTCCCTCCCCCTCTCCACTTGATCTTCTTGTTATAATCTCCCCCAACATGCCTAAAAACGATCTATTCTACTTCCCTTTCCTAGAGACATCTGTATGTCTCCTCTTATTTCTTTACTCTATATTTAATCTCTGTAGTTCTGTACCTTGGTTGTCAATGACTTAGCAGCTAATATCTAAATATAAACAAATATGTACCATTCATATTTATCACCCCACAAAAAATTCCATAAGGATCAAAGACTTCAACATAAACCAGATATATTAAACCTGATAGAAGAGAAAGTGGGGGAATAGCCTTTAACTCATTGTCTTAGATGAAGACTTTCTGGGTCTTTATTTGCCTTTATGGGCTGGGTTATCTCATTTGAGGTGATTGCCTTCTACGTCCATCAATTTGTTTGGAAATTTATGATTTCTTTTTTTGTTGATGTTTGAAACAGATGATTATTACTACTACATTGTGTAAATATACCACATTTTTTGTATCTATTTTATTGTTGAGAGACATCTACATTGTTTCCAGTTTCTGGCTATTATGAATGCAGCAGCAATGAGCATGGTTGATAGGATGAAATATCCATTGGGTTTATACCGAAAAGTGGTGTAGCTGGATATTGAGATAGATCGATTCTCATTTTTCTGAGGGAATGCCACATCGATTTCCCTAGTGACTGTATAAGTGTACAGTGCTACCAGCAATGGATGAATGTTCCCCTTTCTCTATATCCCCACCAGCCCTGTTTTATTGATTTTAGTCATTCTGGTGGTTGTAACATGAGTAAAGTAGTTTAGAATTGCATTTCCCTGTTGAGTAAGGATATTGAACATTTCTTTAAGTGTTTCTCAGTCATTCACATTTCCTTTACTGAGAATTCTCTGTTTACATCTGCACTCCATTTTTGGATTTTCGAGACAGGGTTTCTCCGTAGCTTTTGGTTCCTGTCCTGGAACTAGCTCTTGTAGACCAGGCTGGCCTTGAACTCACAGAGATCTGCCCGCCTCTGCCTCCCGAGTGCTGGGATTAAAGGCATGCGCAACCACTGCCTGGCTTCTGCACTCCATTTTTAGTTGATTTTTTGTTTTATTGATATCCATGTTATTTTGTTCTTTATATATCTTGAATATTAGCCTTTTATCAGATAGTAATTTAAAGTAATCTTTTCCCATTCTGTAGGCCAGTGCTTTGAATGACAGGGTCCTTTACTGCAAAGTTTCTCAGCTTTACAAGGTCCCATTTATTTATTGTTGATCTTGGTGCCTGTGCTGTGTTCTGTTCAGAAAGTCTTCATCTAAGACAATGAGTTCAAGCCTATTCCACACTTTCTTTTCTATCAGGTTTAGTATATCTGGTTTTATGTTAAAGTCTTTGATCCTTATGCATTTTTTTGTGGGGTGATCAATATGAATGTATTTGGAGTCTTCCAGTTTTATCAATACCATTTGTTAAAGATGATGTCTTTTTTCCAGTGTGTGGTTTTTGCTTCCTTGTCAAAAATCAGGTGTCCATAGGTGTATGGATTTATGACTAGTCTTCAGTTCTATTCTATTGATCAATGTGTCTGTTTTTGTGCCCAATACTTTACTATTTTTATTATTTATAGCTTGATAGCACAACTTCAAAACAGAAATAAAAATACTTCCAACAATTCTTCTAGTATTAAGGATTTGCATCTCTCTACGTCTTTCTATATGAAACTGAAGTTTGTTCTTTCAAGATCTGTGAAGAATTGTGTTAGAATTTTGATGAGGATTGCATTGACTGTATAGATTGCTTTTGTTAGAATGGCCATTTTTACCATATCCGTCCTACTGATCCAAGAACATGGGTGATCTTTCCATCTTCTGATAGCTTCTTCAATTTCTTTCTTACAATGTGTAAAAATATTCTTGTGTTTTAATATTCACTTTTTAAGATGAGCAAATACTTATAGTTTTTCCTCACAAAATTACGCATCTTTTTCCAGTTGTTCATACACCTTAAGCAAATGAAGTACAGTATTGTTCAAATTGCTAAATCTTATTTCTTAATTAAAATTCAAGTACTTTTTATTTTGCAGATTAGTAATATAGATTTTTGCCCTTTAATCTTCTGGGGGTTTATTGTTATTGTTTTGTTAGCTAAAGAGTTTTTTATCTTTATTTTTTTTAAATATTTATTTATTTATTATGTATGCAATATTCTTTCTGTGTGTATGCTTGAAGGCCAGAAGAGGGCACCAGACCTCATTACAGATGGTTGTGAGCCACCATGTCGTTGCTTCGAATTGAACTCAGGACCTCTGGAAGAGCCGGCAATGCTCTTAACCGCTGAACCATCTCTCCAGCCCTTAGCTAAAAAGTTTTATAAGTTTGAAAAATATCATGTATTTGTATCTCTTTTACATCAACATTTTCTGATTGAATTTATGATTTTTATTTCAAGCATCAATATTATTAAATAAGTATTTATACAACGAACAGTACTAGGTTTGTGTGATCCACTTCTCAGCATACACTGATATCAGAAACAAGAAAAAATTCATAATATTTCATTTTTGTTAAATAAATGCAGGGACTCCTAGAAGCAATTTTTGTGAAATAATATAATATTTGTTCAAAAATTCTTTATAATCAATGATGAATTTTGAGTGAGGAAATATCTATTCTACTTGGAAGCACTGTAGCCTACTCTACTTTTCTTTGAACTTTTTTCATAGAAACTGAAATTATAAGAGCCATTAGGAATCAGACAATGAAGAATTCCTATCTAAACTCACCGTGTCCCATGTAGACTTTTACAATTTTATATTAATTAATAATTAATTAATTAAAAATAAGAACAAAACACTTCCCAGGTGATTCCAGTGAGTCAGAAATACAACAAATGCTGACCTAATTGACCTCTGGGACTTATTTTATTTTCATAGAAATATATGTGTATACTCAAGAAATTTCAGATTTGCTTTTCTGGTTTGAGAGTATTATACAGCTGGATATTATGATGCTTTCACTTTTACATTAACTAATATAAAAAGGTATTCTTAACTTTGAGCTGAAAACTCAGTGTAGGGATTTCTTCTGAGGGTAATGAGGTGAGGACATGTTATACATGAAATCAAAAAGGTCTGCTTGGTGCGTGTGGTTTGATGCTTGAAGAATCTATATGAAAGATAAAATACTTTTGTTAATTGTTATACTTTTCTCAATATGACTTAAAAAACAATAAGCTTTTAAATTCATTAGTGAGGCTTTTCAGGTAGCCAGATCTGTATTTCAAAAGTTAAAATTTTTTTTATGTAGATCTTATTTTACTTTAGCAAATAATTCTTGTTTTTCAGTTCATTCTCTCAAGTATGAATTATTTATTCAGGACTTTCCATTTTACAAAGGCTAGATATTTTACTTACTTTTTATATATAACTTTGGGCAATCCTTATGACAATCTATTGAATCAATTTTCTATTACACAAGTTACTGATAATAAAATAAGGACATGGAATTAAACATTTAACTGAATTGTTGAGATAAAGTAGCCAGAGACATAAAAAGCAGGGATTATAATCTTTTTTTTTTTCTAGACGGGGTTTCTCTGTAGCTTTGGAGCCTGTCCTGGAACTAGCTCTTGTAGACCAGGTTGGTTTCGAACTCACAGAACTTCACCTTTCTCTGTCTTCCGAGTGCTGGTATTAAAGTCATGTGCCACCACCACCCAGCATAACACAAATTTATGTGAACCAAATATCATGATTTTATAAAGAAATACTTTTATCCTTCATAAAATATGACAGAAATTAAGTCACTTTCACTTCTTCTCTCTCTGTTGTATGTTTCATTTATAGGATTTTGAAATAAAAATGTGCAACTTCAGAAGTTCATTAAAAGTTCCTCAAATAGAAGGAACTGTTTTTGCCAATCTGAAATTAAATATGACAAGTTAGGCCTTCAGGATCATAAAATCTATTCTTCTATTTAGATTTAGCTTTTCAGATATTTTTGCCATTAATTTGTTATTGACGTATTTTTTGTTATTTAATAGTAAGCATTTATATTTACTAAAGAAGTAAACCTGATTTATTTATTTTGTGTTTTTAGAATATTCACAGAGAAAAATGATTCTTGTTGGGGAAGTTAATAATAAGTGGCAACCACGACATTTTACATAAACAAATAATTTATATGTTTAAAGCTGGGACAAAGAAAAGAAGTGCTGGGACTTGGCTTCCCAAAAAGAAGTCGCTGACCTTCGGAGATGAGCGATAAGTGATGTAGAACACAGGCGTTAGCTATGTCAGGCAGGTACAGGGGACACGGGGCTGATTTCTCACTGGGATGACATTTCTCCAGGCTGGTGCTTTACTTCACCGTGTGAAACTGCAACCTCCTGTGTCCTGATGGCTTTACGTACACATGAAACTTTTTATTTATTTTTTTTAGATTAAAATGTAAAAACATCATTCCCCACTTAAGTTTTTTTTCCTCCAACATATCCCAGATGCCCCTCCTTGCTCTCTTTCACCTTTATAGTTTCTTTTCTCCATAAATTATTGTGTTAAAAGAACCAAGTTCACTATGTCTTTTGGTGGGGAAGTAGATTCAACAGATTTCTCGTTTCTAAATTTCAAAGAATTGTATGTGTATGTGTTTAAGTATTTGACTACTATCTAATTTTATGTGTGTGGTTTGTTATAAATACTACTGCTTCATTCTCTGTTTCCTGCAATCCTTGAAACAACCTCATACAGTAGGTATTATTAGCAGTTCCCATCATACAGAAGAGGACTTGGATGTACTGAGAGTTTAGAAGTCATCTTAGAGTTACTTAGGTTGAAAATCCTAAGTGTCCTAACTTGACTGGGTAGCATCCAATCCATAAATGTGCCTTCCTCTATTCATACTTCTCAATTTATATCAGGGCTTATGATATTAGAGTTAATGGATGGCTTCATCTTTGACACTACACTGGCTAATCTAAATTCAAAACTATCTTGTCAAATGAGTTATTAAAAATGAATCAATTTATATTAGCATTTTCCCCAAAAGGAACCACAAGTTGACCACAGTGCCCTGTGATCTCTTTTCTCTGATAGGTCTTAGTTATGAAACTGGAGCAGAGCAGGAATGACACCGAGCTGACAGAGTTTATTCTGCTGGGATTCTCGGTATCTCCAAAAGCACGAGTTCCCTTATTCTTACTGTTCCTGCTTATCTATTTGACCATTGTATTGGGAAATATCAGCATGTTAATTGTCATTAAAATAGACTCCAGACTTCATACACCTATGTATTTCTTTCTTCAAAATTTATCTTATTTAGATCTCTGCTATTCCACAGTCATTGCACCCAAAACTCTAGCTACTTTTTTCTCCAAGGCCAAGAAAATTTCATACAATGAGTGTGCAACACAGTTCTTTTTCTTTGCTCTTTTTGTTGGGACAGAAGGTTTCCTCCTGGCCGTGATGGCATATGACCGCTTCTCAGCCATCTGCTCACCGTTTCTGTACACTGTACGCATGTCTCAGTCGGCTTGTATTCGTTTGGTGGCTGGCTCCTATATCTGTGGATGCATAAACTCCATGATACAAACAGGATTCACCTTCAGCTTGCGTTTCTGTGGAGAAAACAGGCTGGACCACTTTTTCTGTGATGTCCCAGCTCTGATTAAGATCTCCTGTGTTGACACTTTTGTGAATGAGATTGTACTGTTTATTCTCTCTGCTCTCATCATCATCTCCACCACAACCATCATTCTGGTTTCCTATGGGTACATTCTTTCCACTGTCCTGAAGATCCCCTCTACCCACGGCAGGAGTAAGACCTTCTCCACTTGTAGCTCTCATATCATTGTGGTGAGTTTATTCTATGGAACTGTGTTCTTCATGTATGCCCAGCCTGGGTCCATCTCCTCACCAGAGAAAAATAAGATCGTGGCTGTGTTCTACACCCTTATCATCCCAATGCTGAATCCTCTGATTTATAGCTTAAGAAATACAGAGGTAAAAAATGCTTTGAAGAAGATATTACTAAGAAAAATGCCTTGGCATTGACTGCAAGTTTCCCTCAAAACTATGGAATCAACTAAAAGCAACGTTATCAATATTTATGGCATAGCTCAATCAAAGGTATCTCAAAGTTTTGGATTCTAAATTTTATTTTTTTTCTTTTGGTGATATCCTAGATTTTCATTGTTTCTTGTATAAAACAACAGTGTTATAGCTAGGTATTACATAATTTCAAAACTATAATTAAGGATAGGGTCATTTCAGGTTCCCTATCCTCAGCTGCCCCAGGAACTAACTGGGGACATCGCCCTGGGCACCTGGGAGCACCTCTAGGTCCAAGTCTCTTGGCAACCCTAAGGTGGCTCCCTTAACTAAGAATTGTGCTTCCGTGCTCCCCTATCCAACCTTCCTTTATGCCAATCATCCCGTTTCCCCAAGTTCCCCCCATCCTCCCCTTCTCACTTTTCTCTCCCCATCTCCCCTTACCCCCCTCCCACCCCACCCCCAAGATCCCAATTTTTTGCCCGGCATTCTTGTCTACTTCCCATAACCAGGAGGATAGCTATATGTTTTTCTTTAAAAAAAAAAACCTATAATTAAATGCATTACTACCAAATTAAATATATATATTAAATTGATTAAAACTATCTTTCCACGGTTTATTTAACAAAAAATTTGATGGTCAGTATCATTTATGCTTGTCTAGTTTATATTTATGTATCTTATTTCAAAGTTTTATATGTAAATTAAATTATACATTTTCCCTTGAATTTGAGAAGTTATTTCCATGAAATGACATAAAATATTTTCTCATAATAATCTGACCCTTTCAATGTCAGTAGACATGCTCACTATCTCAAATATCCTACCTAGTACTTTCTTCTTGTTTTCTCTATTAAACTTGCCATGGAATTTGCTATGAAGTTCATTTTGAGATTCATATCCATTTCTTAAATAATTCCTCTTAGTGTGTCAAGTTGTTATATGTATCTTTGCTTTTGTTTTATTTTGCTGAGGTGTATTCAAAATTACAAAAGTACCAAAATTAATGTATATACTGAATATATCACTGGAATATCTGCATACAAATCTTTATGCCATATAACTGTTTTATTTTCTAAGGTTTTCTGATTTTTATTAACTTCCTTTTTGTGAGTTTAAATATTGAATAATGTTTCCTTAGTTTCATGAATTGTGTTGAAGAGCTGCACAATCATCAGTAGAGGTGTGCAATTTCATTTTTCATGTGTTCTTGTTCTGTCGTGTGTATTATCAATTTTACAACGGGACTATTTAAATGGGTTTCTAACTTCAGCACAGTCCATTTACTTGACTCATGTCTTATTATTTTTTTCTAGTTTTATTATTGTATTTAAAGGCACTAAAACTTAAAATGATCTTAGAAAAATTCTTATTTTTAATTAATTTGTATAGTGGCATGAATGGGACAGGGCTAGCTCTCCTACACACTACCTCCTGCATTGCAGTGCTGTGACTCTTTGAGGGGGAAGCTCTTCCATGAGGGATAGATCCAGCTCTTCCACTCTCATGGATATTAACATGGATTCAGGTGACAGCCCTGAGCAGGCCACAGATATCAACATGGTCCTTGGCCACATCAGGACCATTGACCCCCTCATAGCCCTCAGTGACTGCACAGACCCATGAGCTTCAGCATTTACTCAGGTGGCTTCATATGCCACTCACATTGGTATGGCTTCCTGAGGGAGCAAATCCCGAGGACATCATCAAGGTATTAGGTAGCAGCACAGACTAAATTTCTCCACATGAATCTCAGGCTTTATCACAGCCTGGGCAACTTCATGGACCACTGACATCAACAGGGCCTCTGATAGCATCACTGATCAAGGTGGTCCTTTGAGGAGGTCTTATCCTGAAAGTGAACCTTTCCTCATCTTGGGCCTCCATCATTGCCCAGAGTCAGGGCGATCCTGAAGCTGGGCAGAAGGTTCAGGGATGAGTGTGCATCTGCATAAGCTCCAGGCTGTTGTATACCATCTGTCGACCCTACTTGGCAATAACAGCACGAAGACCTTACCTCTCTCATCTATCACAGCCATCATTTCTTCAGTTCCATCTCTCTCGTGAGCTCATCATCTCCATTTTTCTTTCCCCACTTTCCAGCACATATTTGTTGTAGAGGCACATGTCCACCATGGTCTGAGAGACCAGGGCAGCACTTATGTGTCTTGGGCCTTAGGCTGGAGTGATGCTTTGGGGAATATTTTTTAATATGGAAAACACTGATGATTTAATATTAGAAATTTCAGAGTAATATGAAAATTTTCTCAAAAGATTTAAAGAAAGGCTGAATAAAAACATTTTATTATTTTATGATACACTACTATAAGATACTTAAAAATAAATATAAAACTCAAAATGAAGTTAACAGTAAAATCATTTGCATTTTAAGGAAGAAAATAGAGTAAAATTATCAAAATATAATGAGAAAGTATGTATATCTGCAGATATTGAAAGGGTCAACTAACAATGAGAAAATATTTTATAAAAATATTTTTTAAATTTAGAGAAAAATTCCTACTTTTAATTCAAAGTTCACAAAAATTTAGGAATAGTTTAGTAAGACATATATGATTTTTCTACATGATAGAATATATGTTCAAAATTTATAAAAGGTACCAGCCTTATATGAAAATAAATACACATACAAGGCTTTTATTAATTATGCTTCATTTGGTGCTCAGAGTTTTGGGGTACAAATTCGGGTGGATACTGAGTCCATGACTACTAGAACCAGCTCAAAATGTTTGGGGCCAAAAGTCTCCCACCTGGCTTGATTTAACCTATGTGGTTTTCTGTCAAAACCCCACCACAGCAGAGGTAGCCCATTGGTAGGCTCACCATGCAGTTGACTTGGCAATTTCTCCAGCTCACACTCACCTTTTCCCCTGCTGCTTTCCCTGGCACACAGCAATTTTGGCAGTTTGTGTTTCCAGATAACAATTTACTGAATTTTCATAATGGAGGAAAGTTCACTTGATTAAAAAATAATCAATAAATTTGAAAGTTATATAATGGCAGACCATTATCACCATCCAGAAATATAATAACATTTTTGCTTATATTATGGATGATATTCTACAAGGCTTATATGGTTTTTCTGATACATCTATTTATTTGATATTGGGACTTAGCTTTGTTTTTCGTATTATATCTTTATTTTATTTTTTTTATTGAAAAAATTTCAGCCTCCTCCCCGCCTCCCATTTCCCTCCCCCCCACTCCTCTCCCCCTCCCTCTCTAGTCCAAAGAGCAGTCAGGGTTCCCTGCCCTGTGAGAAGTCCAAGAACCCCCCCCCTCCATCCAGGTCTAAGAAGGTGAGCATCCAAACTGCCTAGGCTCCCACAAAGCCAGTACATGCAGTAGGATCAAAACCCAGTGCCATTGTCCTTGGCTTCTCAGCAGCCCTCATTGTCCATCATGTTCAGAGAGTCCGGTTTTATCCCATGCTTTTTCAGTCCCAGTCCAGCTGGCCTTGGTGAGCTCCTAATAGATCAGCTCCACTGTCTCAGTGGGTGGGTACACCTCTCGCAGTCCTGACTTCCTTGCTCATGTTCTCCCTAACCGTATTATATCTTTAAAATAATGGTTTGATAACATGCTAATAATGAGACACTTTTAGAAATGATACGGTCTTTATGGACTAATAATGAACAGCTAGCTGACAGAATTTATACCATTGAAAATCAAAAGTTAACTGAAAAAATTAATAGGATAGAAAAGGATAACATTACTTTGACAGAAAAATTCAATCAGTGTGAAAGGGTACTGAAAAATTATCTAAAAGAAGTGATACTGTTGAATTTGACAATCAAAATCTGCTTAAAAATTGTTATAAGTTAGCAGGTAGAGTCTCTCTCCAGGAAGGTACTCAGCACGCCATCCAAATAATATCCAAGGATGAGAAGTTATCATTAATGGAAAAATTTCATACTATGGAATCATATGTGCAGAATGAGGACCAGAGGTTATTTGAGTCAATGAAAACATTAGAAAAATTCACAGGTCAACAGATTCAGGCTTTACAGAAGACAGTGGTAAAAAGATTTGAAATGATTGAGGAAATTATGAGAACTGATGAACAGGGGATGGTGGTACAAGGACAGGATTTAGACTTGCCAGTATGTGTCAGAATTTTCTTAACGTTAATGAGAAGAGAACAACAGTACCAGAGGCATTAGATAATGGAAAAAACTTCTGAATTGAATCAACCAGGATATTTCAAGGATGTGTTGACCTCCCAATGAAAACCACAAGATGTACTACTGGGGGAAGGGGTTTCACTCTTGTTTCCACAAGAGAAGAAAAATTATGGATACCATCAAAATTAATAAAGATTCACTTTGAAAAGGAGAAACCTATTGAAACAGAGAAATGACAGCTCATCCACAAGGGTGACAATCATACAGGTGGTAAAGAAAGTCGTATAGGGTTGGGGCAGGGTTCTGCTCTTATCTTTGTAAGAAAATACACATCATCAAAAATTCAAGAGACCCTGGATGTTTGAATGCTGACAGAAGAAAAAAAATAACTATCCACTAAAGACCATCTAGAAAACAGAATATGGTTTATGAATCCAGGTATGGATTACACTTACATTTACACACACACACACACACACACACACACATTCAGCTGGTTTTGGAGTTGGATAATAGCTCTGTACTTTTCTAAATCCAAGCATGTTGTTAAAAGGAACATTCAGAGTTTCTGTCTCATATCAAGAGACATCTGGTATTGGACAAAAGAAAAACTTTAGGAAAAATTTTACTTTCTCCATGACTTTTTTGTCTATATCATATTCTTCATTGAATGTATGTTTATATGAATGATGTTTAAATGTTTCATGATGAACAATAGCCTTTCCTACAGATCCTTTTCCTGCAGTAATCTTTGAATTTTCCAGGAAGAAGATGGGGCCCCACAGCAGCAACTCTATCTAGTTGAGATGACATCATGATGAAGACAGAGCCACTATAAGACTGCTTCTTTTTGGGGGTGCCAGCTGCTGAAATGTTGCACCTTCTCATGACAAGTTCTGGCCAGAACTCTAAATAAGAATTTTGAAAAAAAAAAAAAAAAACAAACAACAACCAAAAATCCCTATCTATCGACTGCTTTGAAATTGTAAATATACTAGACAGTAATTTTGAAACTTTACCATCACTTTAATTTTGCATGCCCCCATTAAGAGAACATTGCCCCCACGACAGCAGGAAACAATTCTAGAAGACAACATTCCCATCCCAAAAAAGTTTGCCCATAGGGTTGGGAACACTGTTAGGGATTGTTGATTACTACTTGTATTAGACAGAGGGTTGGGGTAAAAATATATTTGTTAAAAAAGGGGGAGATAGTAATAGTGGGTAATAGAGTGTGAGCTATTATTTATGAATAATTTACATTGGTATGTTTTTTGTATATTGATACAAGTTCAAATTATATTTTTATCTTTGTTTACATTATTTGTACACCTATGCAAAGTTATTCTGTCAGATTGTATATATATATATATATATATATATATATATATATATATATATGTTCTTATCTCTGTTTAGGGCATTTTGTATATTGATACAACTTTTAAGATATATTTTCATATCACATTATATATTACTCCTACCTCTGATCAAGATACTTATAGATTGTTTACATTTTGAGGTCATTGTCCTCACTTGTTACACATTTGTTTACAGATTATTTACTATTCTGACATGAAGTTTTAGTCTTTAAATTATACAGGCATTAATTATTATAAGTCAATAGTTGTTCATGTTTGATGTACATACAGTCAGATCAATTAGGTTCTTTAGATACATAGAGATTGTATTCTGTCTAGATAGGCAATCTTCAACCACTTCAAGGATATGTGGAACATGGCATTTAAATAACTTAGGGTTTGGTTGACATAAAACATGACTGCTTCTGACAGCACCAATCTATTCCCGAGAGAATGCTGAGCACCAAAGACACTCCACTTGGAGCTTGTTTTCTTCTTGGCAAAACTGGCCTTTGGGCAAGAAACTGACCATGCCTCAACCATTGACAAGTTACATAGTATTCAGAAATGGATAAACAGGACTGTCAAATCTTGCCAAGATAGGGTAAAATGATTTTGAAAATTTTCCTGCCTCTGAAAATGGTATGTCAGTTACACTATGCCTTAGCCAAAGTTGGTTGCTTCAACGTTGCAAAATGAGACTTTGGGTGATTGCTCAGGTAGCTAATTGTCTCCATCATATATTGTTCCCTTTGGAAGCCACTTAATTGCATTTCCTGTCTGCTCAAGTAATATTATCTCCCTTCTTAGGCCTTCGATGGGGTTGAAGATTAGATAGTTGTATTTACTGTCCTCTTATGATCTAGCCAAGTCATTTCCTATACAAGACTTAGGCTCCACAGGATAGAATGTTTATTAAAACACTTAGCATATGTTCCTTGCTTAGTATTGTTTATGCTGATTGTAATTCTAATCTTATACTTGTTATCTGTTCCTAGTGTGTATTGTTTTGTATTGGGTTTGGAACTTTCTTAATTAAACAAAAAGAGCTTCTTCTGCTCTTTCAGCCAATAGCCTTTAAGATACTAGCCCACTGGGGTGTGGTCTCATACTTTAAAAAGCAGTGGGATCCGGGTGCCTTCTCTCTTGCTTCTGGCTCCCTTTCTGGCGACTATACTTTGTTTCCTGTTTGCGACAAGAGGACTGTTGTTTGGGATGGTGATCTGCAAGTTTTCCCCCTCAAATAAATAACCCTTTTTATTATCTCTAATTCTTAACTGGTGTGGGATTGTTTTGCAGCTTCAATAAAAGACCTTCTGGAGGTAACAAAATCCCCGATTTTTGGGAGCTGCAGACCCTTAGACCTGGAACCTTCTATGACCCCTTGCTTGCTGGAGTAAACAACTTGTTTTCTTATGCTTGCAGCTGCTCTGAGCACAGAACCATCATGAGTTCCTGATAACAAGGAAGTGGTTTCTGGGTGGGCTTGCAGTGAAAAATTCCAAGAGCTAGAGCATGGCTACTAGTCAAGCAGAGCACTAAATAAGCTGCCTGGGAACATAATAAAATTAGTATTCTTGCTTGAAGAGTGACCCATGTCTCCCCAGACTCTTGCCTGACCACAGTTCTGGGTGCTACAGGTACCACAGGTGGAGGCCCTGCTGAGATCAGGAACTAGGGACACCTCTGAGGGACACCCTCCAAAAGGCTGGTGAGCAGGTAAGTAACAAAGAGAAGGTGAGAGGGTGAATTGTAAAGAGGGGGCAGATTCCTAAAATAAAACAAAATCTTTAAAGAGACAGAATAAACTTGTAGAAAAAGTAATAGGAGTAAAGAAAAATAAGGCATGTAAAGATGGAACCTAAATACAGAAGATGGATTATGTATATTATTGTGTTCTCTTTGACTTTTTTGACTGTGAAGGAGCTAAATATAGAGAGATATTTCATTGTATGGGCTACTAAGCTAAACAAACACATATGTTTTAAAGGTTTCTTGACTTCAAAATTTGAGTCTAAGGATATGTTGCTTTGGAAAAGAGGTTCTTTTGTTTCCACAAAGGATGAGAACCTGTGGAATCCTTCCAGACTAATGTGGTTTGATGGCCAATACCCCCTGAAAGGTTGCTATGAATACCCACAAAAAATACTTTGCCCAACAAAAAGCAGGAGGCAGTTTAGAGAGAGTTTTGTCCAAATTCCCAAATATTGTTTATAAATGTTTCTTTACATTTAAAGGAGGATATGATATAGAGATGAATACTTTGCATTGGTAAGAATCTTGGTCTATTGATACAAACTTAAGGTCAATTTTGCTATCTATCTTTCTGCTCTTGATTACGGTGCTGTTTTTATGCAGCTCATTTAAGAAATGTAATATATAATTAACAAATACAGCTTAATAGATAATTATCAATAATAGTCAAGTGTGTAGTCAGTTAGGTTTTCTAGATATATAGAGATATATTTCAGTTAGATAGGTATTCTTCAAATCTTTCAGAGACCTTCAGAATATGGCATTTAAAATGTTTTAAGAGCTTAAGACTTTTCATGACAGTGAAACACATATGCTTCTGGCAGCACCAATCTACTTCAAGAGGATGATGGGATGAAGTTTGCAGGAACTTTACCCAGTAAGCCATAGCCTCATGGTGATATGCAGATTAATGGAGATGGGTTAATTTAAGATATGAGTTAGCCAGAAATATGCTTAAGCTATTGGTCAAACAGTATTGCAAATAATATGCTTTTTGTGTGATTATTTTGGGGCTGAGAAGCTGGGAACAAACAAGTGGTCTCTTATAACACCTGATATCAAGTTCTACCACAGAGCTATAGTACTGCAAACAGCATAGTATTGGGACAAAAACTGTCACCTTGGTCAATGGAATCAAACTGATGAGCCAAAAGTGAATCTACATACCTGTGAACATTCAATATTTTACAAGGTAACCAATTAAACACTGGAAAAAATACAGCATCATCAACAAATGGTTCTTGCCAAACTGGACAGTTGCATATAGAATAACCCAAACAGATCCATATGTATCACCTTGCACATAACTCAATTCCAAATGCATCAAAGATCTCAACATAAAATCAGATATACTGAACTTTATAGAAGAAAAAGTGAAGAATAGCCTTGAATGCAATGGACAGGGAACAATTTCCTGAACAGAACACAGACAGCAAGACACTAAAATCAACAATTAATAAATGGTACCTCATGAACTGAGAAGCTTTCGCCCAGCAAAAGACACCATCATTCAAACAAAGTTACAGAATGGGAAAAGATTTTTTATCAACTACATAAAAGATTGGCTAATATCCAAAATATATAAAAATCTCAAAAACATAGATATCAAGAAAATAAATGAGTCAATAATATATTGGATGCATTTCTAAACATTCTTTTTGAGAGAAATCTCAAAAAGGGAAGCTCAAATGTCTGAGAAACATTTAAATAAATGCTGGACTCCTTTAAGCATTGGGGAAATACAAATCTAAACTTCTTTGAGAGTTTATCATACACACATCAGAATGGATAAGATCAATTAAACCAAGTGACAGTTCATTCTGGTGAAGATATGGAGAAAAGGGAAATTTATCATTTTATAGTGATGCTTAAAACTTGTATTGTGACTATGGAAACCAGTTTGAATCTCAGGAAAATGGGATTCAATCTACTTTAAGACTCAACTAGAGCACTTAGACATATTCCCAGATGATGCTTCTTCATCCTATCACAGAGACACTTGCTCAACCATGTTTTTTTTTGCTGCTCTATTCATAATAGCCAGGAATTGGAAACATCCTAGATGTCCCTTAACAGAAAAATATATAAAGAAAATATGATCAATTTGAATAATGGAGTATTACTCAGTTTTTAAAATAAATGAAATCATGAAATTCAATATTAAATGCATGGGACTAGTAGAAATCCTAAGTGAGGTAACTCAGAGTCAGAAAGAAAAATATGGTATGTAATCACTTAAATATCGATATTACCTTTTCAGACAAAGATAAACAAGCTACACTATATAGGACCTAGAGCTGAGGTAGAGAATAAGACATTATGGGGAGACATATCTCCCTAGGAAAGGGAAATAGAATAGATTCTTATGAATGGATGCTTGGGAGATACTGGAATGGGAGGATTAAATGGAGAGAGGAAGGAAAGAGGGAAACGAGGAAGGAAGTATTTGAAGAAACAGCTAAAACTAAGAACCTATGATAGGTAGTATGGAAACCTAATACAATAGAAGCTTCCTTTAAAAATATACGTATATGAATGTAATATAAATGAACTCATTAAATAATAGGGGAGACAGAGCCCCAGCTAGACATTCTAGTCACCAAATGAAGCTTCCAGTATAGCAATTGGGTTACATCTATTTGCCATTGGCCAAAGGGGAAGCCATGTGAATCACTAAACAACCAGGCTGTTGCCAAGACTCTATGTTGCTCTCCACAAATTGAAAGCAAGCCATATTGATAAAGACAACAGCTACATAATACACTGAAGATGGAGAAGTCAAGTTGGTACCTACAGAAAACTTTCATCCCTATGTGTTAGCATCATTGTTATAGAAAGGTATGCTGCAGACTATCAGAGGACAAGTATAAACATGACATCAGTCACAAACTTTTAAATCGACAATGGTGTCCTGCCACAAGATATGCTAAGGTAATGGTGGCACAAACCATGTGGGAATAACCATCAAATATCCGATCTGAATGAATGACCACTTCATGAGTTGGAACCTTGATTTGACACTGCTTATTTGGCTGCTTGTTTGACCAAGAACCAGAGACTAGATAGGGTAAAATCAAATACTACTGTCCTTACAAAAGCAAACAAACACCAACAAAACTCTGGAGTGGTAAAATGATTTCTAAAGACATTCTGTTATACTCATAAACCAGTACTTTGCTCAGCCATCATCAGAGAAGTGTCTTCCTGAAGCAGATGGCAACAAATATTGAGACCCAGATCCAGGCATTAGGTAGAGATTGAAAGAACTTGTAACACTCAGCCTTGTAGCAGGCTTTCTTTTTTGGGCCACCAACCAGCTCCCAAATCATGACAAAGAGACTTATTATTAGTTTTGAATGCTTGATCTAGCTTAGATTTGTTTCTGGCTATCTCTTTTAACTTAAACTAGCCTATTTATCTTTATCTACCCTTTGCCTTGGAACTTTTTGCCTTTCTTCATTCTGTGTATCTTACTTTCACTGCTTCTTATGTCTGGCTGGCAGCTGTATGACTTTTGGCCCCTAGAGTGTTCCTCTTTCTCCCTCATTCTCTCCTCCTTCTCTCCCCCTGAGCCTAGATTTCTCCTCCTATCTATTATCTCTGCCTGCCAGCCCCAGCTATCCTTCTCCTGCCTAGCTATTGGCTGTTCAGTTTTTTATTAGACTAATAAGGTGTCATAGGCAGGCAAGGTAAAGCAGAAATACATCTTTTCATAATTAAATAAATTCAATAAAAACAAATGTAACACATCTTTACATCTTTACCAAAGGCAGAAGAAACAAATGTAACACACCTTTACATAGTTAAAGTGATATTCTGCAGCATAAACAAATGTAGAACATCTTTGCCTAGTTAAAATAATATTGCACAACAAAGCCCTAAAAGGGATGTCCGAATCAAATCCTTCTCCTCAGGGACAGGGAACCAAGGCAAAGAGGAAGCAGAAAGAGTGTAAGAACCAGAGGGAATGGAGAACACCAAGAAAACAAGGCACTCAAAATCAACATTATCTAAGATCACATGAACTCACAGAAATTAAGACTGAATGGGCAGGACTTGCATGTACCTGAACCAGATCCTGTGTGTGTGTGTGTGTTTATACATAATGTATATATATATATAAATGCATACCTATATAATCACTGAAAGTGAGCACTGCTAGGTCTCTGATTCTTGAGTTCTTCTCCTTCTATTTGTTTTGTCCCAGATGTGTTAGTTTTATTTCATCTCATTATATTTTACTTTGTTAGAATCCTGTTTATTTTCTAATGAGAGACAGAAAGGGAGTAGACCAGATTGGAGGGGAGGTGGTAGGAAACCAGGAGGAGTAGAGGGAGCGAAAATGGTAATTAACATATATGATGTAAGAAAAAACCATTTTCCATAAAAATTATGTTTAGTGAATTTTATACGTGTGCATGCATATGAATTACATTTAGTGACATGAATATGGAGGTCAGAGGAGAACTTTTGGAAGCTTGTTCTTTTCTTCTACCATGTATATTTAGTAAATTGAACTCAGATCTCCAGACTCAGTGAGTGATATGTGCCATTCAGCCCATTTTATAATAGATTTTAGTGTTTTTAACAGACTACTATCTACATATGTTTTATGCAGTTGTTATGTATCTCATTTTTTATCTGCTTGTTCAAATTGTAAAGTTATAGTAATGCTTCTCTATTAACAAGTGCTCTTAACCACACTGAAGCATCTTTTAGCCTCATTTTTAACAAAATAAAATATTTGATGTTTATGCTACTTTCTGTATTAGCAAATACATTCATACTACTATTCAAAATTGTTTAATAATTATTTAAACTTTCAGGTTTTTGTTATTAAATGTAAGACCCTTTTTTAAACTTTGGATAGCTTTTATTTTCAGACTTAGCAGATTTCTCTCCTTCTGTAATAATTAATAACTCATTGATGTTTATTATTTTCTGTATATCTTCACTAAGTTTCCCTACTTGTCTATTGCCATACATAGTTGTTCGTTAAAATAGTTCAGTTTCTCCTTATATATTTTAACTAAACTAAATCAGCTCATTTTGCCATATTGATCATAATGATGAAATGTTTATGAATATTTCCTTACTGTGTGGTCAAATGATGTGGGAAGTAATATAGGCTGTGAATATATTTTATTGCCTTTGGTTAATAAAGAATCTGCTTTTGGCTGATGGCTTAACAGAATAAAGCCAGGTGGAAAATCTGAACAGAGATATATAGAGAGAATAGGCAGAGTCAAAGAGTAGCCATGTAGCCCCCAGAGGAGACTGATGCCGGAACTTTGCCTGATAAGCTACAGCCACATGGCGATATACAGATTAATGGAAATGGGTTAATTTAAGATATACGAGTTAGCCAGGGACATGCCTAAGCTAATAGGCCAAGTATTTTAATTAATTAACTGTATTTTAATTAATACAGTTTCTGTGTGGTTGTTTTGGGTCTGAGAAGCTGGGAAATGAATGAGCAGCCTCCAACAACAGTCAAACAAAAAAGTATGAAGAAGAAATACAGAGTAAATAATGATATCTCTTTTTTCATAATAATATTTTTGAAATTATAATTACATTATTTACCCTTTACTTTTCCTCCCTCAGCCTCTCCTAAGCACCCTTCTTCTTCTTCTCCTTCTCCTTCTTCTTCTTCCTCTTCCTCTTCTCTCTCTCTCTGTTTCTAAAATTCTTGGCTTATTTCTCTTTAATTGGTATGATACACACACACACACACACACACACACTTAAGTTAAAAATCCAAATATAACAATCTCCTATTGTTGCTATTAATTGTTTCAGTCTACTGAGTTTAAACAAATATTTCAAATTAAAGATGAAATCTTAAGAAAGAAAAGATAAAGTGTTTGTCAATATAGTATGTCCAAGCAAATTCTGCATTGATGGTTTACAAATACAGTGATTCTCTATGGATGCTCAACCTAACACTTCACTTTTATAGTTAGGCACCTCAGTTGAAGAATCCCAAAAGATAAATTCTTGTTTTTGAGAAGGTTAATATAATATGAGACCTTGCTGGTATCAAGGTACAATTTAGATACACAATAGATAATTCCTCAAAATTAACAATTAGAAATATGTATATAAATATATTTCCAAATTCATAAATACAACCTGTTAAGTTCTTGCTTTGATATGCATAACTAGAATTACAATGGGAAGTGTAAGAGAAATAAGAGGAGGTGGCAAATTTTTGATTTTTTTTATTTTCTAAAGAATGATGGATACCTAAATTTGAGTTGTATCAGTTTGAAGACTGGAATAAGAAATAGACATGCTTTGGTTTTCATTGACTCTTTAGTTTAATTTTGAAAACAGTCTGTAATATAAGCATAGAGTGCTTCATACTTTAAAATGAGGACCTCACAAAACACAAAGTAATGAATGTGTATTCAGACTCATCACAGATACAAATTTCCCACTGCAACATGGCTCTCCATTTGCTAAGTTCTACAGTTTCCTACAACCCAGTCCACATTTAAGCCTGAGAATTTATTAAATTGAGAGGGATGTTTTCTAATGTTTTTTTTTGAGGAGAATTTCATCTCATCTCTGGGACAGGTGCTTCTTCCATTAAGGTGTCTCTTTCATCTAAAGTTTCTGAAGTCTTTTAGTCAATATAAATTTGCACTTTTAATGCAGAGAACATTGGAGAAAACCCAAAAGTTTGCATAAAACTCTTCTACCCTTGCCACTAATTGTTTTCATCAGTTGAGACTGGATTTGCAAATATTTCTAATTAAAGATAAAGTCTTCTTCAATATAGTATGCTCAAGCCAATTTTACACTGCTGATTTACAAATAGTGATCCTCTATGGAAGCTGAGCTAATATTCCACTTGTGCACTTAGGCGTATTAGTTAGTCAGTCCCAAAAGATAAATTGTGTCTTTCAGAAGGTTAATGTGAGCCAGGACCTTGATGGTCTCAAGGTACAATCTAGGTATACGGAAGATAATTCTTCAAACTTAAAAAATTGTTCTGCTTTGTCACAATTAGTTACTAATTGTAGCAGGGCAACTAGATGATTCTCAGAGGGTAGAGTGGAACTTTTGAGTTCTGCTGTGAATTACCTTCAGTGAAGCCCGTGTGAAATATCTCAAGAATTTAATCAGTCTCAGAGGGCCTTATTAAATGTGAGTTTAGCAAGGAACAAAATTAGATGTAACTGTAAGGAATCCCTGGATAGATGATTGCAGAGTTTCAAGTGGTGTAGAACTACAGAGTCATAAAGAAAAATTTTAACTTTCAGAGTTATCCCACATACACACACACACAGAGAAAGAGAGAATCAAGAGACTCTCTCGGTGGATGCAAACAGTATTAGACTATTTCCCACAGAGTTCATAAGTTAAGAGTAACTTTGATGCATTTGAAAGCTTCCATGAAGAATCATGCTTTCCTCTGCCATGCTTCGTCCTTTCTCCTTTAAATGTTTGAAAGAACAATTTATAGTTTTCAGTATAAATGACTTTATATTAATCTTTATAAGTTAATTTAGAACCAGTGTCCACTTATCATTCCTTCAGTGGAAATGCTGGTGCATTATTCGTTAGACTAACAAGATAGCTCAGAACAGATGAAAAAAACTCAAAGCTCTTTTTCAGAAAACGTTTTTTTTTTTTTTAAAGGAGTTCTATTTTTTCAAATGTTTCTCCATTCTAGGGAACACATCAGCTACTTAGGTGAAATTCTATGAAAGTCCATGGTGACTTGTATTAACTTCTCTGTAAACACATGTGGACTGTAGTTACTACTGCTTCCAGTACAGACATCTAAAGAGATATTTCCCCAATTCTTTCTAAAGGATTTTTTTTGAGTTTTTTCCTTTTAAAAGTCCACTTTGAATGTCAATATAAAATTTTAACAATTTCTCTTAGTATGCTACTAAAGTTTATTGGAACATTTGTAAAAGGTCCCCACCAGTCATATAATTATGTAGCAAAGTTCACATGACGTGACAGTCTTTCATTCTTTGCTTTCTGTTCAACTCATATCACGTGTAGAGATACTAGTCACTTATGCAACCTCTCAGCTATTTTTTTTGGTCAATAATAGTCGTTCTGTTTCAAATTATGTTACGTATTATATGCTGCAATGTGCGAGTTATTTTAAATGACAAACACGAAGCAGAATCATGAATTTATTTTCATGATTAATGATCTTTTGACGTCACATCAATTAGAGATGAATGTCACATTCCAAACTATAATACTAATTGAGTAAATATGTGCTAAGTCTTCTCAAAGACATCTTATTATACTCGGTCACTTTTTAAATTTTTGTCAAACTGGGGATAACCAGGAAGATAATTAGGGGAATTAACTCTATGATTGTAATGACCAAAACTGTCAAATACAAAAGAGAATAAAATGCTAAGAATATTGTATTTTATGATCTGCATAAAAAAGATATTTATAAAAGGAAAGCAAAATCTATCAATTATTGTTAGAGAATTTTGTACTTTGACACTGAAGCTAAATCGATATTAAGTGATTACATATTTCAAACCTATTCTTTTACATTTCCTAAAACTGTATCTAATAGAGGGTACAAGTTTTCACCTAAAGATACAGTCAGTGCTTTAAATGTTAAAGGTAGCCCTACAGTCTATTCACAATCATGTCATTTTTCTGAGAACAGTGCTTCTAATAACAGAGAATCAGATGAGTATGTGGCAGAAAATAATGATTTCTAGGGAAACATTTACTCTCACTTGTCTATATATCATGACTACTTCACATAAGTAATATTTCCAAAGACTCAAAATCATAATCTACCTACAAGTAGGAAGTAAAAACTTTAGAGGAAACAAAAAATGATGGATTTCAATTAGCATTTATCATTATATATTTTATATGCATATGTATTAAAACATACACATGTGTGTGTGTGTGTGTGTGTGTGTGTGTATGTGTGAATATATGTGTGTATGTGAATGTGCTTCAAAGCAGGGTTTCTTTGTAATAGCCCTGACTGTCCTGGACTTCCTCTCTGGACCAGGCTGGCCTCAAACTCAGATATCTTCTTGCCTTTGTCTCCTGAGTGTCATAGATAAATTTTAAACAATTAAATCATTCGTAATGAATTCTACTTGAATATTTTCTGAGTTAATAGTCAATGAGGTGGCAGCCTCCCAGCAGCATAGCAGAGAATGGCAAGGCAGTCCATTCCATTTTCAGTCAATGTCTTTGGTTCTTTGTGAAGTTTTTCTCTTTTTGAGCAAAAGGTTTTTTTCCTTGAGTTCCTATGTCATTTTAAAGTTTCACTCTTTGTGTCCTTGAGAATCAGTCTAATTATTGTGTAGGCCCTTTGAATTCACAATGGCAATGGCTTCAGGTTTCTTAGAAAAATATTTGACCTTTCATAATAATTGAAGTTAAATCTTGTCTATACTATCCAAACACAACAACTCTGGCCACCACTGTCAACTGATCCCACTAAAATATTGGAACTTCAAAAGTAGTGACACTGATAATTTAACACACTACTAATTCATTCTTATGCTTTAAAAATGTCTGTGTTAACTACTATATAGATCCTCCTTTTGAAGAAACATGCATTTTATGGGCATTCTGGTTAAGTAGTGTGGGAATCTTTAATGGCTGAGACAGAAGCATCCCTAATCTGAGGCTAATTAAAAGCATCGAAAACTCATGCTGGGGAGTGATAAATGGCGTACAAAGAGTAGAGTTAAGTGGAAAGAAGTCAGTCATATATGAGCTATGCATTTAGTATACGCATACAACAGAGTGAAGGAGCAAAGGACAGAATGAACCAACTCGAGTAAACTTCAAAAAACATAATATTTTAATGAAAATGCAGTTATTACATTATATTGACAGAGAAATTTCACACTGGGTCATGTTGGAGTTTTTTTTTTTTTTATAATTCTTTTTTTTTTATTAAAAATTTCCACCTCCTCCCCTCCTCCCATAATCTTCCCCTTCCCCCTTCCCTTCCCTCTCCAGTCCAAAGAGCAGTCAGGGGAAGTCCAAGGTCCTCCCCACTTCATCCAGGTCTAGGAAGGTGAGCATCCAAACAGACTAGGCTCCCACAAAGCCAGTACATGCAGTAGAATCAAAACCCAGTGCCATTGTCATTGGCTTTTCAGTCAGCCCTCCTTGTCAGCCACATTCAGAGAGTCCAGTTTGATCATATGCTCCATTAGTCCCAGTCCAGCTGGCCTTGGTGAACTCCCATTAGATCAGCCCCACTGCCTCAGTGGGTGGGCGCACCCCTCGCGGTCCTGACTTCCTCGCTCCTGTTCTCCCTCCTTCTGCTCCTCATTTGGACCTTGGGAGCTCAGTCCAGTGCTCCAATGTGGGTCTCTGTCTCTATCTCCATCCATAGCCAGATGAAGGTTCTATGATGATATGCAAGTGTGGCTATAGGATAAGCCAAAAAACTAGACTTTAAAATGCTAACCCAATTAAAAAATGGGGCACTGATTTGAGCAGAGAATTCTCAACAGAAGTTCAAATGGCCAAAAGACACTTGAGGTCATGCTCAACCTCCTTAGTGATCAGGGAAATGCAAAGCTAAACAACTTTGAGATACCATCTTACACCTGTCAGAATGGCTAAAATCAAAAACACCAATGATAGCCTTTGCTGGAGAGGATGTGGAGTAAGAGGAACACTCATCCATTGCTGGTGGGAATGCAAACTTGTGCAACCACTTTGGAAATCAGTGTGGCAGTTTCTCAGGAAATTCGGGATCAACCTACCCCAGGAACCAGCAATACCACTCTTGGGAATATACCCAAGAGATGCCCTACCATACTACAAAAGCATTTGTTCAACTATGTTCATTGCAGCATTATTTGTAATAGCCAGAACCTGGAAACAACCTAGATGCCCCTCAATGGAAGACTGGATGAAGAAAGTGTGGAATATATACATATTAGAGTACTACTCAGCGGTAAAAAACAATGACATCTTGAATTTTGCATGCAAATGGATGGAAATAGAAAACACTATCCTGAGTGAGGTAACCCAAACCCAAAAAGATAAATATGGTATGTATTCACTCATTAGTGGAGTCTAGTCATAAATAAAGGACATTGAGGATATAATTCATGATCCTAGAGAAGCTAAATAAGATTGGCTTTGTGGGAGCCTAGGCAGATTGGATGCTCACCTTACTAGACCTGGAAGGAGGTGGGTGGTCCTTGGACTTCCCACAGGGCAGGGAACCCTGATTGCTCTTTGGGCTGAAGAGGAAGGGGGACTTGATTGGGGGAGGGGGAGGGAAAGGGGAGGCGGAGGTGGGGAAGAGACAGAAATCTTTAATAAATAAATAAATAAATAAATAAATAAGAAAAAAAAGAGGGTGAACCCAAAGAAAAACATATAGTTATCCTCCTAGATATTGGGAGTAGACAAGATTGCCAGGAAAAAATTGGGATCTTGGGGGTGGGGGTGGGGTGGGGGTAAGGAGAGATGGGGAGAGAGAAGTGAGAGGGTGAGGATGGGGAGAGCTTGGGGGAATGGGATGGTTGGGATGGAGGAAGGGTGGATATGGGAGCAGGGAAGTATATATCTTAATTAAGGGAGCCATTTTAGGGTTGGCAAGAGCCTTGACTCTAGAGGGGTTCCCAGGTGTCCAAGGAGATGTGCCCAGCTTGTTCCTTGGGCAGCTGAGGAGAGGGTGTATGTTGGAGTTTTTTAAGTATGATATGTGTGGTGTGAACAATCAGCCACAGTTGCAGTAATTCTGTCCACTAGGTGGCGCTGCTGCATTTGTCATCTGCATCTCAAGCACCTCACCTTTTATACAGTAAATGATTACTTTTTTATTGGGCAGTGAATAGCATTAGGAAGAGATGTCCTTTTTTTCAGAAGGCATTTAGCAAAAAATAATTTGACTGTGTGAAACTAAAAAAGTAAACAATTTGGTGAAAATTTGTAAAGTCTTATTCTGGATCCTTTTACTAGATAAAGCAATGCTGCCACCTTAATCACTAGTCATCAATAGCTATCTTAAGTAGTGAAAACTGCATTTAGAAGCTGAGGATAAAGTGCTTGGTTAATCTTATTTAAACATTCTTTTAAAAATTCAAAGACTTTAAAAATAATTTTGGGGATGGGGAGGGAAGAGAAGGATGAGGGAGAGTATAAAAGAAGAGATAGTAAAATTAAGGACCATTTGACGGGTAGTCCCTTGTAGACTATGGTGGCTGAGACTTGTACAATACAATCCTCCTGTCATATTTTACTCAGGTTTGGAAATTTCAGAGATATATATTCATTGTATTTTGAACATATCCATTTCTACTTTCCCATTCAATTACCCACATCACCCTTCCAACTTCAAGTTTACTTAAGTTCTTTAAATAACTCTAATTATCACAGCCAATATGTACACAGGTTGGTGATCATCTGTTGGCATGGGAAACCCATCGATTTTCCATGATACACTCTCAATATAATGCCTTATATTTCAGCACTCTCTTCCCTTCTTATGAGCCTGACAAGTACACTTGTCATGACTCTTTTATACCCCGTTCCAATTTTCTGTGTAGAAGTTGGTTCCTGATCCAAAATATATAAAGAACTCAAGACAGCAGACATCAAAATAACAAATAATCCAATTAACTAATGGGGTACAAATCTAAATAGAGACATTTCAATAGAGAAATCTCAAATGACTGAGAAACACAGAAAGAAACGTTCAATATCCTTAGCCACAGGGAAATGCAAATCAAAACTACTCTGAGATTCCATCTTACACCTGTCAGCTAAGATCAATAACATAAGTGACAGTTTATTATGACAAAAATATGGGGCAAGAGGAGCACTCTTCCATTGCTGATGGGAGTGCAAACTTGTACAATCACTATGGGAATTAATACAGTGTTTCCTCAAAAGTGGGAATTGATCTACCTCAAGCTATACCACTCTTGGGCATATACCCAAAGGACACTCCATCCTACCCCAAGGACACTTGCTCCACTCTGTTCATTGTGAAAAATAGTCTGAAACTGGAAACAACCTAGATGTCCTTCAACTAAGGAATGAATAAAGAAAATGTGATACATGTATACAATGGAATGTTTACTCAGTTGTTAAAAAATGACATCATGATATTTGCAGGCAGATGATGGAGCTAGAAAAAAAACATCCTGAGTGAGGTAACCCTAACTTAGAAAGACAAACATATGTACTGACCTATAATTGTATATTAGCTGTTAAGTAAATGATAATTGGGCTACAATCCACAGACTCAAAAAGAATAGATTTTATAGATGGTCGGGGGTGGGTAGAGATGGGGACAGGAGGGATCAGGTAGAGGATGTGAAGGGAGTGAGTACTGGGAGAGATAGCTGGAATTGTAGGGCATTTGGTGAGATGATGTGGAAACCTAGTACAGTAGAAACTCCTAGGAATCTACACGGATGACCCTATCAAGGACTCCTAGTAATGGAGAATATGGAGCATGAGCCTGTCATCTACTCTAACCAGGCAGAGCTTCCAATCCAGCCACAAAACCTTCAGCCCACAATCTATCCTGCCTTGGATGTGCTAGGGCAATGGAAGCACAGAACTAGTGGGAATGCCCTACCAGGTCAATTTGAGGCCCAGGCCACAGAAAGGGAGCCCATGCCCGACACTACTTGAATTACCAGGAACTGGAGACTAGATGACCCAGAGACCCAGGATAGAGAAAACTTCAGTAAACTGGTTCTTAATGATATTCTGCTATACTCAGATCTTGGATAGCCCAATCATCATGAGAGAGGCCTCCACCAGCAACTGATGTTCCCATCCAAACATTAGGCAGAGAGAGAGAGATCCCAAATTGGAGTGATTCATTGGGTCCTTCCTTTTGGAGCTCAGGAAACCCCATGGAAGAGGGGGAGGAAGAATTATAGGAACCAGAGGGGTTGAGAACACCACGAGAATATGATCTACAGAATCAACTAAGCAGGGCTCATAGCGCCTCACAGACTAAAACAGTAGTCATGGAGCCTGCATGGGCCTGTACTTTGTCTTCTGTATATATTATGGTTGCCAGCTTTGGCTCTTTTTGAGATTCCTAAGAGCAGGGTTGGGGTGTTTCTGACTCTTTTGCCTGCTCATGATACCCTTTCCTTCCTACCAGTCTTGATATGATGGTTTGCGCCTAGTTTTGTTTCATCTTGTTATGCCATGCATTGTGGGAACTCAACCCATTTAACCAATGGCATTTGGGGTGACTAGTGAATCTGTTCTTCCATTGCACCCCTTAATAAATCATTAACCAGACTTTGTGGGTTATTGCTTCAGCCATGTTTGACTGATATCCCTGGGAGGCCTGGCCTTTTCTGAAGGAAAACAGAAGAGGAGTAAATACAGGGAAGAGGAGACAGGAAAATGGGGAGACAAAACTGCAGTCTGGATGTTTTGGGAAAAGATAAGAAAATGAAATAAAAGATAAAGAAGTTGATGCCTGTAAATGCCTGTTGTGATTTTTTTTATCAACTCCACTACTAGTGTCTCAGTTGCAGTCTTTTTTTTCCCCAAGAAGTGCCTTTTCCACTTTTGTCCTTAAATAACCTCCTAGATAGTACAAAGGTCTTCTCCACACATGGAGAATGGGCTTGGAAGTGAGAATGAATATGATCAAAATATATTATATAAAAAATTTTAAAGCTAAATCAAAAACAAAACAAAAAAACATGTTAGTTCCAGTGGATTCCACATTCAATTCATAACATCATTTAAAAAATGTCCTGGGTTATATAGGAAAGCAGTATGAACAAGCCATGGTCAAAGGCAACTTGGGGAGGAAAATGTTTGTTTGGCTTACGTGTTAGAATCCTTTATTACAGGCAATCAGTACAGGAACTCAAGAGACATCTAGAAGGAGGCCCAGAAAGAGAGGCCGAGGAAGAATGGAGCTTGCCCCCCCAGGGCTTGTTCATTCAGCTTTCTTATACAACCCAGGACACTTGAACTTGATAAGGGGTGGAGCTACCCACAGTGGGCTGAGTCATCCCAAATAAATAATAAAGTTCTATAGACTTGTCTACAGACCAATCTGATATAAACATTTTCTCAGTCAAGATTATCTTGTATCAAAACAAAAGTCAATATACTGATTATAAACATCATCAGTGAAATCTGGGACTCATGATCTTCTGAGCGCAAATGCTTGGGCAGGCTCATTTGCCAAGCTCTGACATCTGCAGCACTCACAGGTTGTCTCATAGGCTCTCTCTGTGGTCATTCCCTAGTCCTGTTATGGTCAACATTCTGTGATCTCCACTGCGATGGTGCCACACTGTCATCAGCATTCTCTCCTGGACTTCCTTCCAAGACCCCTTCAAATACAGAGGTCTCTAATTATAAATTAGATTGCATCTAGGGCCTTCCCTGGTTTCTCATGTAAGCAAGGCCTTAGCTGCCTTACATGACCCTTCAATCCGCTGCTTTCATTCTGCCAAGAGCAGTAATGCATTACCAGCTTTGGCTGCCAACCCGAGATAAAACCTCGGCTTCTCTGGGCTATAGCTCTCTATGATGACCCTTAGGAAACAGCACCCAGATTTCGCCTAGAAATGCTGGTTTCTTCTTATGTAAGACTCATTTTCTGAGCTCAGCTAACTAGCAGAGATTATCCCAGTAAAGAACAGGTTTCAGCCCAGTGGTGCACCACTGAAGCTGCAGTCCCAACAGAAACCACTTATTCTTAATTCAGGTATTCACACAACTGACTAAAAAGTCATTCAGTAACTCTCAAATTGACTCCTTAAACTTGACAAGCCAGATCTCCATTGTGCATTTCTCTCAGCATTATCTTTCTTTTTTTAAACTAAATAATTAAATTGCAAGTAAGAAATCCAAACCAGTAAACAAACACAGAACATTATAAATTGACTCTGATTGTTAATGAAAATAAGTTTGTATAAGTTAAAATAATCAACATTAGGCATCAAATGTGTGATTTGTCTCAAGAAGCAAATAAGGAATTATTGTGAATGCCTGTAAATAAAGTCTATAAACGGACAAAGGGAGCTGAGAACGGAATGTCTCCAATGACAGTGAACTTTGTTTTTTTCTTCCTTTGTTGTTAGTGAATTTATTTATTTATTTATTTTTCCATTCAATTATTTACACTTCTTTCCCTCCTCCCAATCCCCATCTGCACCAAACACCCCCTCCTCCCTCTCCCACCGTGCCCTGTGGGAAGTCCAAGGCCCTCCCCACTACATCCAGGCCTAGGGAGCTGTATATCCATATAGACTAGGGTTCCAAAAAGCCAGAACATGCTGTAAAAACAAGTCCCAGTGCCCTTATCAATGGCTTCTCAGTTCAGCATTATCTTTCAATTTCCTACAACATCCCACTAAGTTCTGAGTTGAAAATTCACTTAAAGTCATCAAAATGGGACAAAATGAACATATACTAGATGGGGTTGATAAAGGCAGTAGAAGCCAGATCATGCAGGACTAGTTAAACATAAAAATCATTTGGTCTTTTTCCTTCAAGAAATGGGGACTATTGCAAACTCATGAGTTGGCTTCCATGTTTGCATGGAATAGGTACATTCTCA
The DNA here is from genome assembly GCA_025134845.1 of Neodon shergylaensis. Lineage (NCBI taxonomy): Eukaryota > Metazoa > Chordata > Mammalia > Rodentia > Cricetidae > Neodon > Neodon shergylaensis. The sequence goes on along the minus strand of JABTXL010020108.1, from coordinate 436,095 downwards.
TACACACACCCACACACTAAATAAATTTATGATAATATGGTAGAAAGCAACCTGTGAAGACACTTGATATTGACCCCTGCCCTCTGCAGACATGTGTACATATGGACATTTGTATAGACATGCCATACAAGCAGAGTATGAAATATTTTCATGACTTTAGTAAATATAATTCTATTCATAATTTCTTATTTTTAAGAATACTTTTAATTTAAAATATGACCAGTATCAAGTATCTTATCTTATTTACTTCTTTGAGAAGATAGTTTATTCTCACATGAGGAAAATACATGTTTCATTAAAAGGACACGCAGTTTCTTCTAATATGCAAAGGATTTAAAATTGATTTTTATGAAGAACTAAAGGTTTTCTTTTTTCTTTTTTTTTAAAGGTTTTCTTGTTAAAGTCGTTGAAAAATCTTAGAATACCAGCAAAACAAGAGCTGTGAAGGTAAAGTGAACAGGTTCTATAAATATTACATGTTATATAGGCTTAAGAATAGATGTTTTAATTCAAAGATTAATAGCAATGTACTATGAGCGAGATACTCATCGATATAGTAGATTCTGAAATTTTAAGAAATTCTTTGAGTGTAGATAAGTCTAATAATTAAATTCTTTTCTAAGGCATATATAAACATTATTTATATGTTTTTTGATCAACAGTTTAAAACTTCTCCTGCGGAGAAGGACATGATTCTGAAACTTTTGTTGTTTCACAAGTTGAGGAGGACACCTACACAGTTGCATATATCCCTTCTTGTTCACTATTTATGTGCACATAAACTTCTGTCTGAAACATACATCAGATAAGCAACAGTTTTGAAAATAATAGAATTGCATTGCTTTTATTCAGTAATCAATTGCAAATCATCTCCCATGATCTCAAAAAATATAGTAAGCTACTCAAAATTTTAAAAGTGTAAATACCTGTTTTATTACTAATATTCAAATGAACAAGTAAGACTAACACATTTAAGTTTAGATATGGCTAGGACTATTTGTAAAATACAAACGGGGAAGTCTTAAAATAAATAAGTATTTTACATACAATATTTTATAACAATTACCATACATGTATGACATATACATATTTATTATATATCTATCTATATAGAGATATTTTAAAGATTAGTAACAACGGTAATGGATAAACTACTACAAATTTCTTAATTTAAAATTTTATTATATTTTATTTATTCATTTTTGTCAGTGAGTCTATATAGAAGATAAAGGAGCACTGTTTTTGGAGGAAGTCAAAGAAAATCTTGTGGGAATTTGGTTCTGTCCATTTTCCGTGTGTGTACAGGAACCATACTCAAGCAGGAAGGATTAGCAGCTAGGGCTCTAATCTGCCAATCAAGATGTTAATTTTTTTAATAAAATTCATGCTAAAATTTAGAGAGATGTAAATAAAAATATTAAGCAATATCTGTACTTTGTTTATAAATGATCACAAATACAGAATAGCATAATAATGTTTCCATTAAGCATACATTAAACATGATATAAAATAAAAGAGAATCTAATAGTTTTGACTAATTGGGATTTTAAAATTCATTTTGTTTTACATGCAGTTTTACTGTTGGGAATCAAAACCATGCTTATTCGTGTTGTGCAGTACTTCTACAACTGAATCGAGTTCTAGGTCATGATGAGAATTTTAAAGGACAAAGAGATGTAGAAAAATAAGCTCAATTTCTTTGGTTCACACTTAGAGGAAAGAGGAAGATGAGTTTTAGGGAGAAAACAGCCTTTGGAGGTTCAGGTTACACAACTGTGATCATAGCTCAATAATAGTGTATTTCTCGAGTTTGTGCAAAACTCTAAGTTTAATTCACGGCTCCCCACACACATAAACTTTGCTTCTATAGAGCAAGAATATTCTGTGAGATGTGAAAATGAATAACAAAACAAGGAGAGGCAATTGAAGCAGACTTATCTTATATACTACTGGTGTTATTTAAATCTTCTCTCTTCATTTCCTTCATATAGTGAAATGGTATAGTCATTCCTTTGAGAAAGATGCAATCCTGTGTATTATATTAACGAATGCCATTTTCACTTGCTGATTCCTCAAGGTGTAGATAAAAGGATTCAGAAGTGGAGCCACTGAGGTGTTGAGCACAGCAATTCCCTTGGAAATAGATACTCTCTGCTTGACTGATGGTTTAGCATACATGAAGATGCAGCTGCCATACGAGAGGGATATCACAATCATGTGAGAAGAACACGTAGAAAAAGCCTTCTTCCGCTGGCTGGTTGAAGGGATTTTTAGAATCGTCATGGCTATGTAGGTGTAGGAAATTATCACCATTAACAATGTTAGAAAGAGTGTCACCAAAGCCGAGATAAAGCCCATCGTCTCCAGGAGCTGTGTGTCTGTGCAGGAAATCTGCATGAGTGGGGTGGTGTCACAGCAGAAATGATCAACAACGTTGGAAGCACAGAAGTCAAGATTCAAGCCTAACAGAAGTGGTGGAAAGATGACAAGGAAGCCAGCAAGCCAACAACTGAGGACCAACTGCATACAGACTTTATTGTTCATGATGGTCATGTAGTGCAGGGGCTTGCAGATGGCCACATAGCGGTCATAAGACATGGCTGCCAGCAAGTAAAATTCTGATGCTCCAAGTAAGAAAGCAAAAAACACCTGAATGGCACAACTGTTATACAAAATGCTTTTGTCCCCAGTTGCCATAGTAGCAAGCAATTTGGGGATGCATGTGGTAGTGTAGGAAATCTCTAGGAAGGAAAAGTTCCGAAGGAAAAAATACATGGGGGTCTTCAGGTGAGCATCCACCAGGGTGAGTGTGATGATGATCAGATTGCCAGTGATGCTGAGCAGATAGGTAAGAAGCAGGAAGATGAATAAGACAACTTTCCACAGCGGGTCATCAGTCAAACCTGCTAGAATGAAAACTGTCACCTTTGTGTGGTTCTTCATTGTGGTCCTCTGGCTGTTAGCTGGTCTAAGTGGACAAGAAAGAGGTGGGTGGAGGGAGGTTATCACTACAGAAGTATGCTAGTGATAAGTAATGCTGAAGTACCCTAGTCCTTGAGAAGGCAAGGGTTCAGACTCAGTACTCATGAACGATCTAAAGAGAGCTGTACCAGGAAAACAGTAGCTTATAGCTTCATGGCATCTGGACAGAAATCAGGATATTTATTTTTGATTTTACTCTAGAACAATCTATATGATTTTATTATTTGTTCATTACTTTTCAGAGAACAAATTATCAGTAAATTAAAGACTCTAGAAGAAAAGAGATCTGTTTTGTTTCTTGAGCATATAACAGAGTTAGGATGCTGTGTCATATTTTCTGTTCACCTAAAGAACTTTAATTTGCTACAATATTAAATATTTTCAAATAAATCCAGTGACATTAGTTACTTGAACCACAGTGGTCGCTAGGAAAGAACTGACACAGCTTACACCGTCATCTTGGAAAAGGCCAGCGAGTCCGTTTATTTTGCAAACATCTTATATACCCACACCAAATGAGCAGGAACACACAAAGGCTGTTGCCTAGGCAACCAGGTGCCTGGGCCCAGATCACGTCCTCATCAGGCAGTCAGGTAGGCCCTGAAAATTAGCATCTCTATAAGACAACCTCCAAATTACAAAAGGAAAGAAACTCCAAACATCCTGACCACTTTCAGTCAACACCACTTCTCAGGTAATCCACACTTTAACAAAAGAAGCTAGGAGCAGGCATCCTGGCTTTTGTTAAGGACACAGACAGCTTGTCTGCAGAGCTTGTGATCAGCTCTGACCAGAGTAATGGCTTTTGTGCCATCTTGAAATATATGCCCACATGCAGGGCCTTCTTTCTTACTCACGACCCAGCCCCCAGCACCCTCCCCCAAACTCTGCCCTTCTGTAAGCTAGGACCAGTGCTCAAGAACAGTTTTAAGCTCCTACACCAAGGCTACCCACGCAGAGAGGTGAGTGCCTGCCTGCTGGGCAGGACTCAAGGTCCCCAGTAAGGGAGCCGGGCACTTCCAGCTTCTGCTCCTGGCTCTCCTGTGCTCTCCTGGACTCCGCCCCGCCTGCCACTTTCTTCCTTTTGTCCCCGGAGCATTGGGCCACCAGGCAGCCCTGTTTAGGTGCCCAGAAATTCCATCTGGACGGGTGAGTGTGTGCTACCCAGGGGCGGTCTGTCCCAGGGGAGAGCACAACCCGCCCTCCCCCAGCTCCTTCTGCAGGCCCTTCTTTCTTACTCACGACCCAGCCCCCAAGCACCCTCCCCCCAACTCTGCCCTGCTGTAAGCTAGGACCAGTGCTCAAGAACAGTTTTAAGCTCCTACACCAAGGCTACCCACGCAGAGCGGTGAGTGCCTGCCTGCCCGGCAGGACTCAAGGTCCCCAGTAAGGGAGCTGGGCACCTCCAGCTTGTGCTCCTGGCTCTCCCGTGCTCTCCTGGACTCCGCCCCGCCTGCCATTTTCTTCCTTTTGTCCCCGGAGCATTGGGCCACCAGGCGGCCCTGTTTAGGTGCTGAGAAGTTCCATCTGGACAGCCTGCCTGCAGCAAGCAAGGCAGGCCCTTTGTTTACGAGCTACCCAAGCAGCACGGAGACCCAATCCGGGCACCAGGAGAGACATCATTGGGGCACTAGGAGAGCCATCACTGGGGAGTGACATCACTGGGAAGGTACATCAGTGGGCAAGGAGACCTGATCCTGTAAAAGAAGATCCATAGGGGAGCATTCGGAAGAAGAGATGGGCAGGCGCCAATGCAAGAATTCACCCAGCAATCTGAAGAACAACATGAAACCACCAGAACCCAGCGACCTCACAACAGGAGGACAGGAACACCTTAACCAAGAAGAAGCAGAAAAATTTGACTTCATGAAAGTGATTGACGCCCTTAAACAGCATGTAAAAAATGCCCTTGTAAAAATGGATGAGAAGTATAACAGAAAGTTTGAAGAATTGAATAAATCAGTGAATGATACCCTAGGAAACCAAGGAAAAACAATCAAACAGATAATGGAAACAGTTCAAGACTTGAAAACTGAAATGGAGGCAAAGAAGAAAACACAAACAGAGGGCCGGCTGGACATGGAAAATCTAGGTAAACGAATAGAGACTACAGAAACAAGCATAACCAGCAGAATACAAGAGACAGAAGAAAGAATCTCAGATGCTGAAGATAACATAGAGAAAATAAATGCACTGATCAAAGAAAACAGCAAGTCCAACAAGTTCTCATCACAAAACATTCAGGAAATAGGGGACACAATAAAAAGACCAAACCTAAGAATAATTGGAGTAGAAGAAGGAGAAGAAGTGCAACTCAACGGTCCAGAAAATATATTTAATAAAATTATAGAAGAAAACTTTCCCAACCTAAAGAAGGATGTACCTATGAAGGTTCAAGAACACCGAATAGGCTGGATCAAAAAAAAGCATCCCCTTGCCATATAATAATCAAAACACAAAGCATACAGAATAAAGAAAGAATATTAAGAGCCGCAAAGTTACTTATAAAGGCAAACCTATCAGACTTACACCGGACTTCTCTATGGAAACCATGAAAGCCAGAAGGTCCTGGATAGATGTACTACAAAAACTAAGAGACCATGGATGCAAGCCCAGACTACTATACCCAGCCAAGCTTTCGTTCACTATAAATGGAGAAAACAAAATTTTCCAGGATAAAAACAAATTTAAACAATACGTAGCCACAAATCCAGCTTTACAGAAAGTAATAGAAGGAAAATCACTAACCAAGGAGTCCAACAATGACCACAATAACTCAGACATCTAGAGACCCTTCACCAGCGCAACTCAAAGAAGGGAAACACACAAACTCTACTACTAAAAAAGTGACCAGAGTTAACAACCACTGGTCATTAATATCACTTAAGTCAATGGGCTCAACTCACCTATAAAAAGGCACAGGCTAAGAGAGTGGATACGAAAACAGGATCCAACATTCTGCTGTTTACAAGAAACACATATCAAACACAAAGACAGGCACCTACTCAGAGTAAAGGGCTGGGAAAAGGCTTATCAAGCAAATGGACCTAAGAAACAAGCAGGTGTGGCCATACTAATTTCTAACAAAGTTGACTTCAAACTTAAATCAATCAGAAGAGATGGAGAGGGACATTTTATACTCATAAAAGGAACAATTCAACAAGATGAAGTCTCAATCCTAAATATCTATGCCCCTAATTTAAAAACACCCACGTAAGTAAAAGAAACATTACTAAAACTCAAAGCAGCCATCAAACCGCACACACTAATAGTAGGAGACTTCAACACTCCTCTCTCACCAATGGACAGGTCAATCAGACAGAAACCTAACAGAGAAATTAGAGAATTAAAGGAGGTAATGAATCAATTGGACTTAACAGATATCTATAGAATATTCCACCCAAATAGGAAAGAATATACCTTCTTCTCTGCAGCTCATGGAACCTTCTCGAAAATTGACCACATAGTCGGTAACAAAGCAAACTTCCACAGTTACAAAAAAATATTAGTAACCACATGTGTCTTATCAGATCACCATGGATTTAAGTTAGAATTCAACAATAATGCTACCCTCAGAAAGCCTACAAACTCATGGAAACTGAACAGTCAACTACTGAACCACACCTGGATCAAGGAAGAAATAAAGAGAGAAATTAAAGTCTTCCTTGAATTCAATGAAAATAAAGAAACAACATACTCAAACTTATGGGACACTATGAAAGCAGTCCTGAGTGGAAAGTTCATAGCACTAAGTGCCCACTTAAAGAAAACAGAGAAAGAACACATTGGAGACTTAACAGCCCACCTGAAAGCTCTAGAAAAAAAGAAGCAGACTCACCTAGGAGGAGTAGAAGACTGGAAATAATCAAACTGAGGGCTGAAATCAACAAAATAGAAACGCAGAAAACAATCCAAAGAATCAATGAAACAAAAAGCTGGTTCCTGGAGAAAATCAACAAGATTGATAAACCCCTATCCAAACTGATTAAACGGCAGAGAGAATATGCAAATTAATAAGATCAGAAATGAAAAGGGGGACATAACCACAGACACAGAGGAAATTCAGAGAATCATTAGATCTTACTACAAAAGCCTGTATGCCACAAAACTGGAAAATGTAAAAGAAATGGACACTTTTTTAGATAAATACCATAAACCAAAGTCAAACCAGGACCAGGTGAACAATCTAAATAGACCTGTTAGTCGCGAAGAATTAGAATCTGTTATCAAAAGCCTCCCTACCAAAAAGAGCCCAGGACCAGATGGCTTCAATGCGGAATTCTACCAGAAATTCTAAGAAGACCTAATACCTATACTCCTTTATGTATTTCACAATATAGAAACAGAAGAGTCATTACCAAATTCCTTTTATGAAGCTACAGTTACTCTGATACCAAAACCACACAAAGACTCTACCAGGAAAGAGAATTATAGGCCAATCTCACTCATGAACATTGACGCAAAAATCCTCAACAAAATACTGGCAAACCGAATCCAAGAACACATTAGAAAAATTATCCATTATGATCAAGTAGGCTTTATCCCAGAGATGCAGGGCTGGTTCAACATACGAAAATCTGTCAATGTAATTCATCATATAAATAAACTGAAAGAAAAAAACCATATAATCATTTCATTAGATGCTGAAAAAGCATTTGACAAAATTCAACATCCCTTTATGATAAAAGTCTTGGAGAGATTAGGGATACAAGGGTCATACCTAAATATAATAAAAGCTATATACAGCAAGCCGACAGCTAACATCAAATTAAACAGAGAGAAACTCAAAGCCATCCCACTAAACTCAGGAACACGACAAGGTGTCCACTCTCGCCATATCTCTTCAATATAGTGCTTGAAGTTCTAGCAATAGCAATAAGACAACATAAGGGGATCAAGGGGATTCAAATTGGAAAAGAAGAACAACTTTCATTATTTGCAGATGATATGATAGTGTACATAAGAGACCCCCAAAACTCCACCAAAGAACTCCTACAGCTGATAAACACCTTTAGTAATGTGGCAGGATACAAGATCAACTCCAAAAAATCAGTCGCCCTCTTAATACACAAAGGATATGGTAGCAGAGAGGGAAATCAGAGAAGCTTTACCTTTCACGATAGCCACAAACAGCATAAAATATCTTGGGGTAACTCTAACCAAGGAAGTGAAAGACCTATTTCACAAGAACTTTAAGGCATTGAAGAAAGAAATTGAAGAGGATGCCAGAAAATGGAAGGACGTCCCTTGCTCTTGGATTGGGAGGATCAACATAGTAAAAATGGCAATTCTACCAAAGTCAATTTATAGTTTCAATGCAATCCCCATCAAGATCCCAGCAAAATTCTTCACAGATCTTGAAAGGACAATAATCAACTTTATATGGAAAAACAAAAAACCCAGGATAGACAAAACAATCCTATACAATAAAGGATCTTCTGGAGGCATTACCATCCCCGACTTCAAACTCTATTACAGAGCTACAGTAATGAAAAGAGTGTGGTACTGGCATAAAAACAGAGAAGTCGATCAATGGAATCGCATAGAAGACCCAGATTTTAACCCACAAACCTATGATCACCTCATTTTCGATAAAGGAGCTAAAAGTATACAATGGAGGAAAGAAAGCATCTTCAACAAATGGTGCTAGCACAACTGGATATCAACCTGTAGAAGAATGAAAATAGACCCATATCTATCACCTTGCACAAAACTCAAGTCCAAATGGATCAAAGACCTCAATATCAGTCTGAACACACTGAACCTGATAGAAGAGAAAGTGGGAAGCACCCTACAACAAATGGGCACAGGAGATCGCTTTCTACGTATAACCCCAGCAGCACAGACATTAAGGGCAGCATTGAATAAATGGGACTTACTAAAACTGAGAAGCTTCTGTAAAGCAAAGGACACTGTCACTAAGACAAAAAGGCAACCTACTGACTGGGAGAAGATCTTCACCAACCCTGCAACAGACAAAGGTCTGATCTCCAAAATTTATAGAGAACTCAAGAAACTAGACTTCAAAATGCTAATTAACCCAATTAAAAAATGGGGCACTGAACTGAACAGAGAATTCTCAAGAGAAGAAGTTCAAATGGCCAAAAGACACTTAAGGTCCTGCTCAACCTCCTTAGCGATTAGGGAGATGCAAATCAAAACAACTTTGAGATATCATCTTACACCTGTCAGAATGGCTAAAATCAAAAACACCAATGATAGCCTTTGCTGGAGAGGCTGTGGAGGAAGGGGTACCCTCATCCATTGCTGGTGGGAATGCAATCTTGTGCAACCACTTTGGAAATCAGTGTTTCGGTTTCTCAGGAAATTCGGGATCAACCTACCCCTGGACCCAGCAATACCACTCTTGGGAATATACCCAAGAGATGCCCTATCACATGACAAAAGCATTTGTTCAACTATGTTCATAGTAGTATTATTTGTAATAGCCAGAACCTGGAAACAACCTAGATGCCCTTCAATGGAAGAATGGATGAAGAAAGTGTGGAATATATACACATTAGAGTACTAAGCTGCGGTAAAAAACAATGACTTCTCAAATTTTGCATGCAAATGGATGGAAATAGAAAACACTATCCTGAGTGAGGTAACCCAGACCCAAAAAGATGAACATGGGATGTACTCACTCATAATTGATTTCTAGCCATAAATAATGGTCACTGAGTAGATAATTGGTGAACCTAAAGAAGCTAAATAAGAAGGTGAACCCAAGGAAAAACATATAATTATCCTCTTGGCTATGGGAAGTAGACAAAATTGCCGGGAACAAAATTTGGGATCTTGGGGGTGGGGTGGGATGGGGGTAAGGGGGGATGGGGAGAGAAAAGTGAAAAGGGGAGGATGAGGGAAACTTGGGAAAACAGGATGGTTAGGATGAAGGAAGGTTGGATAGGGGAGCACGGAAGCACAATTCTTAGTTACTGGAGCCACCTTAGGGTTGGCAAGAGACTTGAACCTAGAGTGGCTCCCAGGAGCCCAAGGCGAAGTCCCCAGTTAGTTCCTTGGGCAGCTGAGGATAGGGAACCTGAAATGACCCTATCCTATAGCAATGCTGACGAATATCTTGCATATCACCATAGAACCTTCATCTGGTGATGGATGGAGATAGTCACAGAGACCCACACTGGAGCATCGGACTGATCTCCCAAGTTCCCATGAGGAGCAGAAGGAGGGAGAACATGAGCAAGGAAGTCAGGACCACAAGGGGTGCACCCAACCACTGAGACAGTGTGGCTGATCTATTGGGAGCTCACCAAGGCCAGCTGGACTGAGACGGAAGAAGCATGGGATAAAACCGGACTCTCTGAACATGGCGAACAATGGGGGCTGATGAGAAGCCAAGGACAATGGCCCTGGGTTTTGATCCTTCTTCAAGTTCTGGCTTTGTGGGAGCCTAGCCAGTTTGGATGTTCACCTTCCTAGACATGGACGGAGGGGGGAGGACCGTGGACTTTCCACAGGGCAGGGAACCCTGACTGTTCTTTGGACTGAAGAGGGAGGGGGAGAGGAGTGGGGGGAGGGGGAGAAGGGTGGGAGGAGGGGGAGGGAAATGGGAGGCTGGGAGGAGGCGGAAACTTTTTTTTCTTTTCTTTTTCTCAATAAAAAATTAACAAACAAGGATCACAAATTATATGCTCAATGTCCTTTATTTATGGCTCGAAACCAATTATGAGTGAGTACATCCCATGTTTATCGTTTTGTGTCTGGGTTACCTCACTCAGGATAGTGTTTTCTATTTCTATCCATTTGCACGCAAAATTCAAGATGTCATTGTTTTTTACCGCTGAGTAGTACTCTAATATGTATATATTCCACACTTTCTTCATCCATTCTTGCATTGAAGGAAATCTAGGTTGTTTCCAGGTTCTGGCTATTACAAATAATACTGCTATGAACATAGTTGAACAAATGCTTTTGTAATATCGTAAGGCATCTCTTGGGTATATTCCCAAGTGTGTTATTGCTAGTTCCTGGGGTAGGTTGATCCCGAATTTCTTGAGAAACCACCACACTGCTTTCCAAAATGGTTGCATAGTTTGCATTCCCACCAGCAATGGATGAGTGTAGGTAGTTGAGGAGAGGGAAGCTGAAATGGCCCTATCCTATAGCCATACTGATGTATATCTTGCATATCACCACAGTACCTTCATCTGGCGATGGCTGGAGATAGAGACAGAGACCCACATTGGAGCACCGGACTGAGCTTCCAAGGTCCAAATGAGGAGCAGAAGGAGGGAGAACATGAGCAAGGAAGTCAGGACCGTGAGGGGTTCACCCACCTAATGAGACAGTGTGGCTGATCTATTGGGAGCTCACCAAGGCCAGCTGGACTGGGACTGAAAAAGCATGGGATAAATCCGGACTCTCTGAACATGGTGGACAATGAGGGCTGCTGAGAAGCCGAGGACAATGGCACTAGGTTTTGATCCTACTGCATGTACTGGCTGTGTGGGAGCCTAATCTTTTTGGATATTCACCTTCCTAGACCTGGATGGATGGGGTGAGGACCTTGGACTTCCCACAGGACAGAGAACCCTGACTGCTCTTCAGACTGGAGAGGGAGGAGAAAGGAGTGAGGGGAGGGGGAGAGGAGTGGGGGGCAGGGGAGGGAAATGGGAGGCAGGGAGGAGGCAGAAATTTTTTCAAAAAAAAGATTATATGAAGAGCCACATACCTATTGTGGGCTTCAAAAAACAAAAACAAACAACAAAAAAAGAAATCTTCAACATCCTTAGCCACAGAGAAATGCAATTCATAACTACTTTGAGATTCCATCTTACATGTGTCAGAAATCAATAATAAAAGTGCCAGCTCATTGTGGAAAAGATGAAGAGCAAGGGGGGCACTCCCCCATTGCTGACGAGAGTGCAAACTTGTACATCCACTATGAAAATCAATATGATGTTTCCTCAGAAATCTGGAAATTGATATACCTCAAACTATACCACTCTTGGGCATATACCCAAAGGACACTCCATCCTATCACAAGGACACTTGCTCTACTATGTCCATTGTGATGTTATTCATAATAGTCAGAGAGTGGAAACAACCTCAGATGTCTCAACTGAAGAATGGGTAACAAAACGTGAAGCATTTGCAAAATTGAATATTACTCAGCTGTTTAAAATTACATCATAAAATTTGCAGGCAAATGGATGCAACTAGAAAAATAAATCATCCTTAGTAAGATAACCTAGGGCTGGAAAGACAAATACGGTATGCATTCACTTATAAGTAGATATTAGCTGTTCATAAATGATAAGCAAGTTACAATCCACATACCTAGAGAAGTTATATAAATTGAAGGGTTATAGATGGAAGGATTGTGGTTGGTGGGGATGGGAGTTGGAGGAACCAGATGGTGGGAGGATGGAGAGAGAGACTGTGGGGGACAGACAGCGAGACTAGGAGGCATTGTGTTTGTGGGGGACAGTGTGGAAACCTAGTGCTGTGTAAACTTCCTGGAATACATGAGGGTGATATGGAATCTGAACTGGTTATCTTTTGTAGTAAGGCAAGACTTCAAGTGGTGGGACTGGGTTACATTCATTTGAGTTATTGGCCTTGGAGGTCCTGTGAAGACCACTAAACAACCCAGGCTGATGCTAGGACAGAAAGTCCCTCTCTGAAAACTGGAAGCACACTTCCTTGTCAAGGACAAATTCTACATAGTCCACAGAACTTAGAGAGGTTGAGTTGGTGTCAGCTTGGAGCCTTCACCCCTAGGTCCTAGTCTCTTTGGAGGGGAAGGTACTTTTCAGGCTACAGAAAAAGAAGCCTGGACACTAACCAGCTGCAAAATCCTCCATCCACTATCTGTTCTGTCTGAATGGTTTGCTGGGGCAATGGTGGTGAAGAACTTGTAGAAGTGACCAGCAATATTTGGTTTAACTTGAGGGCCCTGCTAAAAGAGGAAGTCCATGCCCTATACTGCCTGGATGGCCAGAAATAAGAGACAGGATAGCCCAGAGACGTAGAGCAGAACCAAAGACAACTGGAAAGAAAAATAGAAAGAAATGATTCCTAATGATATTTGGCTACACTCACAGCTTAGTGTCTTGTTCAGTCATTAATCATCAGAGAGGCTTCCTCTAGCAGCAGATAGGAATGTGCACAGAGACCCACAGTCAGACATGATGAGTAGAGAATCTAAATTGGAGGTTTCTACCAGGTCCCTCGAAGATAGGGAAACCCATAGGAAAAGAGAAAGGAAACACTGTAGAAGTCATAGGGGATGGGACTATCACAAGACTATGGTCCACAGAACCTACTAAGCAGGGCTCAAATGGGATCTCAGGGACTGAATCAGTAAGCATGGAGCCTACCTAGGTCTACACTAAATCCTCTCCATATATGCTATGACTGTTAGCTTGGTGTTTTGAGGGATTGCTAAAAGTAGTAGTGGGTGTATCACTGACACTTTTGCCTGCTTTGGAAGCTCTTTTCCTATTGGGTTTCCTTGTCCAACCTCAATATGAAGGCTTTCGCCTACTCTTATTGTATCCGGAATGGCCAGGTAAATGAGAGACAAGTTTATTATTATAAAACTTAATTTAAGGTGAAAGTCTTTAACTCCATTCATCTGTTTTCTGTTACTTTGCCAGAATACTCTAGATTTTTTGTTTATTTAGGGAAGATACTGATAGAACAATATGAGAAAACATGTATGTGGCAAATTTCAAAAGTTTAGTGTATATAAAGAGAAATAATTTTATTTTGGTTCAAATTTCTGAAGGCTAGGAAGTCCAAGATCAGGAGCTTGTATCCTTTAACTCACAGCAGAAAAAGCAGAGATGGGCATTGATTTTCTCTTAAGGCTCCACTCTGCTATCCAAATATCTTTCTCTAGACCTCACCTTCCCTCAGTGTGCATTGAGGAACTAAGGAGAAAAAAATCAAGTAGAAGATCTATTGTATTTCCTTTCTGGAGACTATGCCAGCAGGATGCTATGGGTTTGCAGTTAGGAGACAGAAGAATACATCATTACCTGAAAAGATTATGACGCAATCTTACATTTCAAAATATGTTCTCATAGTCATGTACTTACTACTATAGTCTTGATTGCTTTCCACGACAAGGAGTTGAGAAATATTTTACTGCAGACAATTGTTTTCACTGGACACATGCATTAGGAACTGAGAGAGGTGGATATTGCTATTTCTTTGCTGAGCTAGTTGTGAACTAAAAGCTGCCAAACTGAAGATATTCTAGAGAATGAATACTGTGTAATTTCAAGGGCCAAAATTGTTAAACCCTCTACCAAAATCCTGAGAAACACTGATTTGTAAGTTTCCTCTGTGTGAAACTATGTCACCTAAAATTTTATTTAAATGGAACTTATCCGTTAGTATACTTCTGTTTAATCCTTCATTCTTTTATTAGCCAATATGTGCTTAGAATTCATCTATGCCTTTTCATTCCTAACATTTACTAAGTTGCTAACGATTTCAATATATGGGTATATCACAGGTTTCACCTTTTACCTCTTGAAGATGCTATGAATTGCTTTTGTCTATTATAAATAAAGCTTCTTATCATTACCATAGAGATGCTTTTAGGAAGATGCATTCTCAAAATATTTATAACTAATAAAGATATGGTTTTTGTTTGTACAGAAAGATTTCATTTACATCAATAAAATTAATGATTTTCATCAAGAGCAACTATCTCATTTTGCATTAAAAATGTTATGATCAGAAATCTTTTCTACACACTTAGGTATTCAAGCCTTGGTACCCAGTTTGTGCTTCTATTTTAGGGCAGTTCTGGAAACCTAAGGAGATAAGATCACCCTGTCATGAGTTTACAGCAAGGAGAGAGATTTCTTTCTTGATGAGGGAGCCATTATGGGGTTAGTAGAAACATGGTTTTAGAGAAATTCCTAGGAGTCCAAATGGATGACCCTGGGCAATAGAAATGAGGGGCCCTGATCTTGACTTGTCCTGTAGTCAGACTGATGATTATCTTAAATATCACCATAGAGCCTTCATCCAGCAACTGATGGAGGCAGAGGAAGAGACCCACATTGGAGCACTGGAATGAGCACCCAAAGTCCAGTTGAAGAGTGGAAGGAATGAGAATATGAACAAGGAGGTCAAGACCATGATGGTTTCACTCACTGAATCAGTTTGCCTGAGCTAATGGGAGCTCACCAACTCCAGCAGGACTGGGAAGGAACAAGCAAGCATAGGCCCAAACTAGTTCCTCTGAATGTGGTTGGCAGGTGGGGCAGACTGAGGGACCACTGGCAGTGGCACTGGATTTATCCCTACTACATGCACTGGCTTTTTGGAATCCTATTCTCTTTGGATGTATACCTTGCTCAGCCTAAATATAGTAGGGACAGCCTTGGACTTTCCACAAGGCAATGTGTCTTACCCTCTCTGAGGATTAGATGGGGGTGGGGTGGGAGGGTGTGTGGAGGGGATGGGAGGAGGAGAGGGTGTGGGAACTTGGACTGGTATCTTTTAAAAATCTAATAAATTAAAAAAATCACTCTGTCATTTAGGGAAGGTCATTGAGGGTATCTATGTCTGTTACATCTCTAAATTCCATTTGCACACAAATTTCTGCTTTAATGAATTAGAAACTTCATCAGCTCCTTACTAGTACAGAGCACCTCCTCAAGGATTTTCTATGTCACATCTGGGAGCCTGCTTAATCTTAAGTCTGGTTATAGATCTAGGGGCAACACTAAAGGGCCCTAAGAGACACAAGTATTTTCTTGTCTGGCATCTCCTTTAGGGAAGTTTACTGCTGTGTGGTCGACAATGAAAGACTAATTCCCACAAGAGGCAAGAGTTGGAATACATCCTCTGCTAAGGATGGAGAGACTACTTCCTCAAGTGGTATAAACCCTTCAGAATCAGAATGTATAAAGTTCACAGCTTCAGCAGGGTCTTCCCACGGATCTCCATCCCAAGTTACAGGATCCCATCTCTTACCAATCAGTGCCCTTACTTTAACACCTGGCACTCTCTGAGACTTCAATTTTTTATTGTAATTCAGCCAATCTTATGATGAGGTTACAGGTTTGATATTCCACAATTTGAGTTCTATGGCTGCTGGAGAGAACATTTTCTTCCACAGCACACGTAGAAACCTTTAGATTGTTTACACACATCTGGATCTGGGCAGTTGTTTCACTGAGTTCACTTTTTGTCTTTTGCCACTATATCCCAAGATAATAGAAATTGTTTAATTTTATCCCTAAAATCATTCTTTTCAATTGTTAGTTTATCAAGAAATGCTGAAAAGAAGCAGTCAGCATTAATGCTTTTCTTATTTTTTGATAAGTTGTTAAAAGTTTTATATTCAGAGTCACTGAATTCCTTATTCTATGCATCAGAACTTTTGAAGATTTCTAACTACAGGCTTTCAGTGTTCTCCATGCTACCTGGGGAGTTTTCAGTAACCATAGGGTTGGCAAATTCCTAAACCTGCTTAACATACTTAAAAATCCATCCTTACCATTCTGTTTCACTAGATCCATTTCTGGTATTACAGTCTCTGTTAGGGTTTTCTAGAAGAACAGAACTGATAAAATATATGTATTTGATATATAAGAGTATCTTACAGGCTGTGGTCCAGACAGTTCAGAAATGGTTGCCTCCCAAAGGAAAATCCAAGGATCTAGTACTTGTTCAGTCAACATGTCTGGATGCCTCATCTGGTCTTCAGTCTACACTGGAATCATGAAGGAGTAGACTTTAATGCCAGTGAATAAATGAACTTGCCAAGAGAGTCAAGGAAGTAGGTAAAGAGTAAAAGCTTCTTTCTTCTTGTCCTTTATGTAGTCTGCCATGAGAAGGTGTGAAATGAAAAGTTGGTCTTCCAGTTTCAGGTGATGTGGATTTAAGCTGTGTCTTCCTACCACAAATGATCTGAATAACTAAAAACTCCCTCACAGGTGTGCCCAATGCCTTGGGGTTTTAGTTAACTCCATATGGATATAGTCAGTTTGACACCTATGAATAATCATCACACAAGCCAATTCTTTATCATATCATCTTTTTCTTAACATGGTGAATAACAAATACAGGTATACAAATTATATCAGGTTAGTTGTTTTTTTCTTTTTCTTTTCTTTTTTTTACTGACAATGTACTTTCTGCATCCCTCCAATTTAATTTTCAATTTCCAAAGCCCAAATTCAATGCTTGAAACTTACAGAAATTCCTTACAGTATTTCTATAAATTTGCACTTGCCAACAGGGAGCACATCATGGCATGAGATTTCTCAATCTTCTAGAATCAAGCTTTAAACAAGATTTCATGGCATGAATAATGTACTTAATACCTTATTAGATTTAAAGAGAAATACATTTTGATTGTGTTTTATAATATTTCTGTTCCATGAAGCAGTTTTCTAACAGTTATAAAATGATGGTAGCCATGACATATGGATTCAAAGTTGAAAACTTGAACAAATTAAATTTAGTACTGCTGTATAATCCCATAATTTCAAAAGAATGAGGTAGGAAATTCATGAACTCAAGTTCCAACTGGACTACAGCGTGAGTTTAGCTCAAGGACAAAAGAGGAGTAGACTTAGCTTGATAACAGTACACTGTCTTAAACTGAGTTCTAAATACCATAAAAAACTTGAATGAATGAATGAATGAATGAATGATTAAACAAATATATAATCCTAGGTTTGTTACTCTCTATTTGTTCAGATTGAAAACTATAAAATAAACATATTTGTTAGGTTATCAATGCTTCAATAACAACACGGAATGATAAAGGATTCATAGAGTTGAATAAACTCTCTACACAATGGTAAAACTTTCAGCTGACTGGCGAAACTAATCCATTTGTCTAAGGAACTTCCTCTGTGTCCCCTTCCGAAAAGCTTCTTTCACTTCCTTGTTCCTCAAAGTGTAGATAACAGGATTCAGAGCAGGGGTGATCACAGTGTACATGAGAGCAGTAGCCTTGTCAGTGTCTGGGGTGTGTGAACTCTTGGGTTGGAGGTAAGTGAACAAGGCAGTGCCATAGAAAAGAGAAACGACTAAAATGTGAGACGAACAGGTGGAGAAAGCTTTGTGTCTGCCAGCTGCTGAAGGCATTCTCAAGATGGTCAGAAGGATGCGCACATAGGAACACAGAATGAAGAGACAGGGACTCATGATGAAGATCAGGGAAACAATAAATAGCACAATTTCATTCTGTGAGGTATCCACACATGCCAGTTTCACCACGGGCATGATGTCACAAAAGAAGTGCTGAATGTTTCCTGCTCCACAGAAAGGCAGGGTGAAGATCCACGTGGTCTGTACTGACTCCACCACTGTTCCAGTCATCCAAGACGCCCCAGCCAACTTCAAGCAGACAGAAGGGCCCATCCGCAGAGTGTAATGGAGTGGGTAACAAATGGCCACAAAGCGATCATAAGCCATGGCTGCCAGCAGGCAGCATTCTGTCAGTCCCAAGATGGTGAATACGTACATCTGTGCTGCACAGCATCCCACACTTATGGTCTTGGACTTCACCAGGAGGTGCACCAGCATCTGAGGCACCACACTGCTGATATAGCACATTTCCAGAAAGGAGAGGTTGACCAGGAAGAAGTACATGGGAGTGTGCAGGGAAGGGGTGGCCCAGATCACACAGATGATGAGGAGGTTGCCTCCCACAGTAAACAAATAGATAAGCAAGAACACAAAGAAGAGGACAAGCTGCAGCTCTGCTAGAGAAGAAAAGGCCACCAATGTGAATTCAGTGCAGAGAGATAGGCTTCCATTCTTCATCAGCTCAGAGTCAGACATCTGGGAAGACATCAGAGCACACAGATAGTTCCAAAAGACACAACTAGCAGCCACGGGTGTCAATCACCCTCAGCAATGGAACTCATCCACTATCAGTGTGCTAACAAAAGAGCAGTGACACCTGGATGCCTTGAGACAAACAACCCATCAAGTGGGTGTGTATTTCTGTTGTGAACCTTGTTCTATTTTCATAGGAACTTGAATAAAAAGGCATCTAAGTTAAGAATTCCAACTTCTGCTTAGTAATCCACACAAGCTCTTTCACAATCGACGTATAAAAGAGTTTCAATTATAAGACCATAGAACATTAAATAAGAAAGTGTCATGTTCTGATTATCTGACCTTTACAGCCATATCAAGACTCCTCTTAAGGATCCATCAGAAAGTTTATTCCAGTCACTTATTTAGTACTTACCTACATAATAATCTAATTTTGACTTAAATAGAATATGCTAATAATTAGACAGGCAAGACCCACAGAATAAAAATAAGGATCTTCTTTTCACCCTTAATAAACTTGTTCAGGATTTTGTGGCTGGGAGGACTGCCTAGATGCTTCTTTTTGCTTTTGGCACTGTAAGTGTTCTAAAATGCCAAATGACAACTTGAATCCCAAGAACAAGCAGTGTTTTTATTTCTATGAGACACCACAGGGATTATATCCCTGTACTGTGTAATTATGTTAGTCTCAGGAGGAATGTGTTAAAACAAAACAACACACACACACACACACAAACATGTTTCTTGTGGAACTTGGGTTTTGAATCTTTTAGTATATTTCTAGAGATAATCTATTATTTTCAATGATTTCACTGAAGATACTGTAAAGTAAAAGTTTCTATCTGACACCCATGATTTGTTTGAAACTCTAAGGGCTG
Organism: Neodon shergylaensis; assembly: GCA_025134845.1. Classification (NCBI taxonomy): domain Eukaryota; kingdom Metazoa; phylum Chordata; class Mammalia; order Rodentia; family Cricetidae; genus Neodon; species Neodon shergylaensis. Next base: position 416,443 of record JABTXL010020108.1, on the reverse strand, counting down.
AACCATAGCAATTTTTATGAAGGTCTATTACAAAGTTTCCGTTTAGATTTTTACAATATAATCGGGTGTAGTTTAGAACACAAACGGAGTTCACGCAACCCACATAGACATTCACAGCCCTTCACTATCAATCTTTTAGATGGACAGCATAAAAGGTGGGCATGACCAATAAATATTAAACTTGATTTGATTGGGACATTTTAAGGAAACATTTTTCTTTTAAGCTTGGTCCTACCTCAACTTGATGTGCCATGCTTTGTTCATGCCTAGGGGATGCCTGCCCCTTTCAAAATGGAGACAGGGGAGGAGAGGATGGGGAGGGAGGTAGATGGGAAGATGCAGAGGGGGTACTGGGAGGGAGGAGGGAGGGGGAACTGCAGTTAGTATGTAAAATAAATAAAAAACGTTATTTAAATAAAATTTAAAAAATAAATGAACAACTTGAGGTCTGGCATCACAGCCAACTAGGAAAAGAAATTTCCTGTAATAACTTGATGACCAGAGTTGAATCCTTCAACTTCATATGGTAGATGGTGAGGAGGTCACCACACATACTCATGTGTACACAGCTCCCCCACATCAAATACATATCTATATTTACAATATTTTTTTAATTCAAAGTTTATGCATTGGTTACATTTTTCACTGACAGTCAATATTCTCAGATCTTATCATAAGAACTAAAAGCAAAAGAAAGGAGGGTTGAGAAACCAAGTTTGAAGGTATTATCTTACATAAATCTGTTTTCTACTTCTTCTACAACTATCAACTACAAGAAACACTAGAGTTCCTAGAAGAGAGAAGTCTCAAGGCAGAGAATGATTCAAGAAGAGAATGATGCATTATAGATAAATAGATCTATAGATAGATACACAAATTGACATGGACTGCACAGCACAAGATTCTCCAGAATTGACTCATAGTTTAAGGAGACTGAGACATTCCAGAACAGACCATCTACCTGCTGGAGACACTGAGATGCTGATATTTTGGCTTGGTTCCACCCCAAAGGTCTCAGGAGTAGGAAAATTGATCATATAGGTTCTCAGTGTAAGACTGGAAGTCTGGGATTCTGAGGCTATAATCATAAATTACTGAAGCCAGTGATGTTGGAGCTTTCATACACAAGAAATTAAGGAGTGTATCCACACTCAAAGAGATACCCAGACTGACATTTATATATCAGATTTCTATCTCTCTGGGCTTTCCACAAATTTAGATAATCATAATTGAATCATATTTGCCCACATTGAGTATGGTTTTCTCTCTCTCTCTCTCTCTCTCTCTCTCTCTCTCTCTCTCTCTCTCTCTCTCTCTCTCT
>JABTXL010020108.1:387583-415112 GCA_025134845.1 Neodon shergylaensis | reverse complement strand
TCTCTCTCTCTCTCTCTCTCTCTCTCTCTCTCTCTCTCTCTCTCTCTTTCCAATTGCAGTACACACACACACACACACACACACACACACATTACATTGTTTCCATTATTTGAAACTTTTTATTTATTTTATCCTTTTATCAAAACTCAATTCTTTTCTCATACAATATATTCTGGTTACTGTTTCCCCTGCCTCTGCTCCTTTCAGTTCCTCTTCACCTCCCCTCCAATCTGGACTCCCTTTCTTTATCTCCTCAGAAAACAACAAGTTTTTAAGACATAACAGCAAATCATAACAAAATAAAATAAGATTTTAAAAACCACATCATGTTGAAATTTGACAAGACAAAAGAGCAGAAGGAAAAGAATCCCAGAAGTAGGTATAAGAATCATAGATCCACTTATCCACACATTGAGAATCCTATAAAAATACTAAACTGAAATCTATAATATATACAAAGAAGACCTAGTGTAGATTTGTGTGATCCTGTGTTTGCTGCTTCAGTCTCTTTGAGTTCATATGAGCTTTGCTCTCTTAAATTAGTGAGCCTTGTTCTCCTGGTGTCCTCCATCCCCTTTGGCTCTTACCTTCTTCTGTCTCATACTCCACTGAGTTCTCTGAGATCTGAGAAGAGAAATTTGATGGAAACATCCCATTTATAAACATGTGTTCCAAGGTCTCTCTCTCTCTCTCTCTGTGTGTGTGTGTATGCACAATGTCTAGCTGTTGGTCTCTCTATTTGTTCTCATCTGTTGCAGATGGAAGTGCCTCTGCTACTGGCTGAGTAGGGTACTCATATAAAATACCATTAGGAATCATTTTATTGTTACTTCTTTTAGACCAGTAACAATTGGTTTACCCTATGCCTCTGGTTCTTGATCACTGATGAATATTGGGCATGGGTTCAGTCTTGTAGAGTGGGCCTAACTCTTATCAGGCATGGGTTGGTTACTCCCACTGGCTTTGTATCACCATTGCACCAGCATACTGCCACACAGGACAGATAACAGACTAAAGATTTTGTGACTGGATTGGTGTTTACATTTCTCTTTTGTAGCCTAGGGAATACCTTCCTATACCAAAGGCATTAGAATTTAGGGGTGAAGGTTATATGTAAACACCATCTCACCCTCTCCATATTTGAGTTTTGTAAGTGTTGTCTTCAACAATGGGATCAGTTCATGGAGAGAAACCTATTGTCTTGGCAACAGCCTGGGTTGTTTCAGAATTTCCATGGGATCCCTTTAGCCAACAATTCAATTGGATGTAACCCAGTTCCAGCACAGGAAGTTTTGTCTGGTGAGAAGAGATGGCCACTTGGGACTCTGTCTCCCCCACTATTAAGAGACTTCATTAGATTTGCCTTTTTATATTTTAGGAATTTTCCACGGCACTGTTTCCCTACCACCCCTCAAATGCCCCTCAATTCTAGCTGTCTCTCCCCACATTTCTTCCCTCAACTCCATCTCCCCTACCCATACCCACCCAATCCTCCTGTTCCTGTCCCTCTGCCTCATAAAATTTATTCTATTTGTCTATTGGAAAGGAACTCTCTAGTTAGTTCCCAGCTGCTTAGCCCGAAAATAATCACACAGAAATTTTATTATTTATATCACTGCTTGGCTCATTACCTCTAGCTTCTTATAGGCTAACTCTTACATCTTAATTTAACCAATCTCCATTAATCTGTGCATCACCACAAGGTCTTGGCCTACCAGCAAAGTTTTAATACATCTGTCTCTGGCTGCGGCTCCATGGTTTCTCTCTAATTCTGCCCTTCCTTCTCCCAGTATTCAGTTTAGTTTTCCCCGCCTACCTAAATTTTATCATGCTATAGGTCCAAAGAAGTTTATTTATTCATTAATGGTAATCACAGCATACAGAGGGTACTCCCATATCATTTGCCCCGCCAAAGAGATCATCCTTAGTGAGATAACCCGGACACATAAAGATAAATATAGCATGTATTGAGTTATAAGTGGATATTAGCTGTTAAATAAATGATAACCAAGCTACAATCCATAGACCCAGAGAAAGAGATATAAAGAAAGGGACTAAGGGTTATACTTGGATCTTACCTAGAGGAAGGGATGAAGAATTACACATGAATCTTACCTTCTCAGTCTCCCAAGACTTACACAGGTGACTCCTTTGCAAACATCACTAGAGATAAAGCTCATAATTTCACTTTTCTAGGTTTCAAGGCCTTCGTAACCAGCCAAACTGGTACCTAATATTAAGCACTATATGACAATACCCTAATATTAAGCAATAAATATCCAGGCTTTCTTCTTAGACTATAATATTGGAAGCATTAATCAGAAATAGTACTACATAGCCTTATATTAGCAAAATGTTACTAATTCTTGTTGATATAAAGTCAATAAATATGATGTTATAAAACATAAGAACAAGAAAGGAATAAAAATAAAGATTTAAACATGTGTGTGTGTGGGGGTCATTTTATGATACATAATTTAGCCATTTAAACAACAAAATATTTCAACCTTTTCTCAGGATATCCTGAAGTTGCATTCTTTTTTTTTATTGAGAAAATGAAAAAAAAGTTTCCGCCTCCTCCCAGCCTCCCATTTCCTCCCCATCCTCCCACCCTTCTCCCCCTCTCCCCACTCCTCTGCCCCTCCCTCTCCAGTCCAAAGAGTAGTCAGGGTTCCCTGCCCTGTGGAAAGTCCAAGGTCCTCCCCCCTCTGTCCATGTCTAGGAAGGTGAACATCCAAACTGGCGAGGCTCCCACAAAGCCAGAACATGCAGTAGGATCAAAACCCCGTGACATTGTCCTTGGCTTCTCATCTGCCCTCATTGTTTGCCATGTTCAGAGAGTCCGGATTTATCCCATGCTTTTTCAGTCACCGTCCAGCTGGCCTTGATGAGCTCCAGATAGATCAGCCCCACTGTCTCAGTGGGTGGGTGCACCCCTTGTGGTCCTGACATCCTTGCTCATGTTCTCCCTCCTTCTGCTCCTCATTGGGACCTAGGGAGCTCAGTCGAGTGCTCCAGTGTGGGTCTCTGTCTTTATCTCCATCCGTCACCAGATGAAGGTTCTATGGTGATATGCAAGATATTCGTCAGTATTGCTATAGGATAGGGTCATTTCAGGTTCCCTATCCTCAGCTGCCCAAGGAACTAACTGGGGACATCACCTTGGGCTCCTGGGAGCTACTCTAAGTTCAAGTCTTTTGCCAACCTTAAGGTGGCTCCCTTAACTAAGAATTGTGCGTCCGTGCTCCCCTATCCAACCTTTCTTTATCCCAATCATCCTGTTTCCCCAAATTTCCCCCATCCTCCCCTTCTCACTTTTCTTTCCCCATCAACCCTTACCCGCATCCCACCCCACCCCCAAGATCCCATTTTCTCTGCGGCAATTTTGTCTACTTCCCATAGCCAAGAGGATAATTACATGTTTTTCCTTGGGTTCACCTTCTTATTTAGCTTCTTTAGGTTCACCAATTATATACTCCATGACCATTATTTATGGCTAGAAACCAATTATGAGTGAGTACATCCCATGTTCATCTTTTTGGGTCTGGGTTACCTCACTCAGGATAGTGTTTTCTATTTCCATCCATTTGCATGCAAAATTCGAGAAGTCATTGTTTTTTACCACAGCGTAGTACTCTAATGTGTATATATTCCACATTTTCTTCATCCATTCTTCCATTGAAGGGCATCTAGGTTGTTTCCAGGTTCTGGCTATTACAAATAATACTGCTATGAACATAGTTGAACAAATGCTTTTGTCATGTGATAGGGCATCTCTTGGGTATGTTCCCAAGAGTGGTATTGCTGGGTCCAGGGGTAGGTTGATCCCGAATTTCCTGAGAAACCGAAACACTGATTTCCAAAGTGGTTGCACAAGTTTGCATTCCCACCAGCAATGGATGAGGGTACCCCTTCCTCCACAGCCTCTCCAGCAAAGGCTATCATTGGTGTTTTTGATTTTAGCCATTCTGACAGGTGTAAGATGATATCTCAAAGTTGTTTTGATTTGCATCTCCCTAATCGCTAAGGAGGTTGAGCAGGACCTTAAGTGTCTTTTGGCCATTTGAACTTCTTCTCTTGAGAATTCTCTGTTCAGTTCAGTGCCCCATTTTTTAATTGGGTTAATTAGCATTTTGAAGTCTAGTTTCTTGAGTTCTCTATAAATTTTGGAGATCAGACCTTTGTCTGTTGCAGGGTTGGTGAAGATCTTCTCCCAGTCAGTAGGTTGCCTTTTTGTCTTAGTGACAGTGTCCTTTGCTTTACAGAAGCTTTTCAGTTTCAGTAGGTCCCATTTATTCAATGTTGCCCTTAATGTCTGTGCTGCTGGAGTTATACATAGGAAGTCATCTCCTGTGCCCATCTGTTGTCAGGTACTTCCCACTTTCTCTTCTATCAGGTTCAGTGTGTTCAGACTGATATTGAGGTCTTTGATACATGTGGACTAGAGTTTTGTGCAAGGTGATAGATATGGGTCTATTTTCATTCTTCTACAGGTTGATATCCAGTTGTGCCAGCACCATTTGTTGAAGATGCTTTCTTTCCTCCATTGTATACTTTTAGCTCCTTTATCGAAAATGAGGTGATCATAGGTTTGTGGGTTAAAATTTGGGTCTTCTATGCGATTCCATTGAACGACTTCTCTGTTTTTATGCCAGTACCACACTGTTTTCATTACTGTAGCTCTGTAATAGAGTTTGAAGTCGGGGATGGTATCGCCTCCAGAAGATCCTTTATTGTATAAGATTGTTTTGGCTATCCTGGGTTTTTTTTTCTATATAAAGTTGATTATTGTCCTCTCAAGATCTGTGAAGAATTTTGCTGGGATCTTGATGGGGATTGCATTGAATCTATAAATTGCCTTTGATAGAATTGCCATTTTTACTATGTTGATCCTCCCAATCCAAGAGCAAGGGACGTCCTTCCATTTTCTGGTATCCTCTTCAATTTCTTTCTTCAATGCCTTAAAGTTCTTGTGAAATAGGTCTTTCACTTCCTTGGTTAGCATTACCCCAAGATATTTTATACTGTTTGTGGCTATCGTGAAAGGTGAAGCTTCTCTGATTTCCCTCTCTGCTTCCATATTCTTTGTGTATAAGAGGGCGACTGATTTTTTGGAGTTGATCTTGTATCCTGCCACATTACTAAAGGTGTTTATCAGCTGTAAAAGTTCTTTGGTGGAGTTTTGGGGGTCGCTTATGTACACTGTCATATCATCTGCAAATAATGAAAGTTTAACTTCTTCTTTTCCAATTCGAATCCTCTTGATCCCCTTATGTTGTCTTATTGCTAGTGGTAGAACTTCAAGCACTATATTGAAGAGGTATGGTGAGAGTGGACAGCCTTGTCGTGTTCCTGAGTTTAGTGGGATGGCTTTGAGTTTCTCTCCGTTTAATTTGATGTTAGCTGTCGGCTTGCTGTATATAGCTTTTATTATATTTAGGTACGACCCTTGTATCCCTAATCTCTCCAAGACTTTTATCATAAAGGGATGTTGAATTTTGTCAAATGCTTTTTCAGCATCTAATGAAATGATCATATGTTTTTCTTCTTTCAGTATATTTATATGACAGATTACATTGATAGATTTTCGTATGTTGAACCAGCCCTGCATCTCTGGGATGAAGCCTACTTGATCATAATGGATAATTTTTCTAATGTGTTCTTGGATTCGGTTTGCCAGTATTTTGTTGAGGATTTTTGCGTCGATGTTCATGAGTGAGATTGGCCTGTAATTCTCTTTCTTGGTAGAGTTTTTGTGTGGTTTTGGTATCAGAGTAACTGTAGCTTCATAAAAGGAATTTGGTAATGACTCTTCTGTTTCTATATTGTGAAATACATTAAGGAGTATAGGTATTAGGTCTTCTTGGAAGTTCTGGTAGAATTCCGCATTGAAGCCATCTGGTCCTGGGCTCTTTTTGGTAGGGAGGTTTTTGATAACAACTTCTAATTCTTCGTGACTAACAGGTCTATTTAGATTGTTCACCTAGTCCTGGTTTAACTTTGGTATATGGTATTTATCTAAAAAAGTGTCCATTTCTTTTACATTTTCCAGTTTTGTGGCATACAGGCTTTTGTAGTAAGATCTAATGATACTCTGAATTTCCTCTGTGTCTGTGGTTATGTCCCCCTTTTCATTTCTGATCTTATTAATTTGCATATTCTCTCTCTGCCAATTTATTAGTTTGAATAGGGGTTTATCAATCTTGTTGATTTTCTCCAGGAACCAGCTTTTTGTTTCATTGATTCTTTGGATTGTTTTCTGCATTTCTATTTTGTTGATTTCAGCCCTCAGTTTGATTATTTCCAGTCTTCTACTCCTCCTAGGTGAGTCTGCTTCTTTTTTTCTAGAGCTTTCAGGTGGGCTGTGAAGTCTCCAATGTGTGCTTTCTCTGTTTTCTTTAAGTGGGCACTTAGTGCTATGAACTTTCCTCTCAAGACTGCTTTCATAGTGTCCCATAAGTTTGAGTATGTTGTTTCTTTATTTTCATTGAATTCAAGAAAGATTTTAATTTCTCTCTTTATTTCTTCCTTGATCCAGGTGTGGTTCAGTAGTTGACTGTTCAGTTTCCATGAGTTTGTAGGCTTTCTGGGGGTAGCATTGTTGTTGAATTTTAACTTTAATCCATGGTGATTTGATAAGACACATGTGGTTACTAATATTTTTTTGTAACTGTGGAAGTTTGCTTTGTTACCAACTATGTGGTCAATTTTCGAGAAGGTTCCATGAGCTGCAGAGAAGAAGGTACATTCTTTCCTATTTGGGTGGAATATTCTATAGATGTCTGTTAAGTCCAATTGATTCATTACCTCCTTTAATTCTCTAATTTCTCTGTTAGGTTTCTGTCTGATTGACCTGTCCATTGGTGAGAGAGGAGTGTGGAAGTCTCCTACTATTAGTGTGTGCGGTTTGATGGCAGCCTTTAATTTTAGTAATGTTTCTTTTACGTACGTGGGTGCTTTTATATTAGGGGCATAGACATTCAGGATTGAGACTTCATCCTGATGAATTGTTCCTCTTTTGAGTATAAAATGTCCCCCTCAAAAAAAAAGTCCCTCTCCTTCTCTTCTGTTTGATTTAAGTTTTAAGTCAACTTTGTTAGAAATTAGTATGGCCACACCTGCTTGTTTCTTAGGTCCATTTGCTTGATAAGCCTTTTCCCAGCCCTTTACTCTGAGTAGGTACCTGTCTTTGTGTTTGAGGCGTGTTTCTTGTAAACAGCAGAATGTTGGATCCTGTTTTTGTATCCAATCTCTTAGCCTGTGCCTTTTTATAGGTGAGTTGAGTCCATTGACATTAAGTGATATTAATGACCAGTGGTTGTTAACCCCGGTCACTTTTTTAGTAGTAGAGTTTGTGTGTTTCTCTTATTTGAGTTGTGCTGGTGAAGGGTCTCTAGATGTCTGAGTTATTGTGGTCATTGTTGGACTCCTTGGTTAGTGATTTTCCTTCTATTACTTTCTGTAAGGCTGGATTTGTGGCTACGTATTGTTTAAATTTGTTTTTATCCTGGAAAATTTTGTTTTCTCCATTTATAGTGAACAAAAGCTTGGCTGGGTATTGTAGTCTGGGCTTGCATCCATGGTCTCTTAGTTTTTGTAGTACATCTATCCAGGACCTTCTGGCTTTCATGGTTTCCATAGAGAAGTCAGGTGTAAGTCTGATAGGTTTGCCTTTATAAGTAGCTTGGCCTTTTTCCTTTGCGGCTCTTAACATTCTTTCTTTATTCTGTATGCTTTGTGTATTGATTATTATATGGCGAGGGGATGTTTTTTTTTGGTCCAGCCTCTTTGGTGTTCTGTATGCTTCTTGAACCTTCATAGGTACATCCTTCTTTAGGTTGGGAAAGTTTTCTTCTATAATTTTATTAAATATATTTTCTGGATTGTTGAGCTGCACTTCTCCTTCTTCTACTCCAATTATTCTTAGGTTTGATCTTTTTATTGTGTCCCATATTTCCTGAATGTTTTGCGATGAGAGTTTGTTGGACTTGCTGTTTTCTTTGATCAGTGCGTTTATTTTCTCTATGTTATCTTCAGCATCTGAGATTCTTTCTTCTATCTCTTGTATTCTGCTGGTTATGCTTGTTTCTGTAGTCTCTATTCGTTTACCTAGATTTTCCATGTCCAGCCAGCCCTCTGTTTGTGTTTTCTTCTTTGCCTCCATTTCAGTTTTCAAGTCTTGAACTGTTTCCATTATCTGTTTGATTGTTTTTCCTTGGTTTCCTAGGGTATCATTCACTGATTTATTCAATTCTTCAAACTTTCTGTTGTACTCTCATCCATTTCTATAAGGGCATTTTTTACATGCTGTTAAAGGCGTCAATCACTTTCATAAAGTCAAATTTTTCTGCTTCTTCTTGATTAGGGTGTTCCTGTCCTCCTGTTGTGAGGTCACTGGGTTCTGGTGGTTTCATGTTGTTCTTCAGATTGCTGGGTGAATTCTTGCATTGGCACCTGCCCATCTGTTCCCCCGAATGCTCCCCTATGGATCTTCTTTCACAGGATCAGGTCTCCTTGTCCACTGATGTACCTTCCCAGTGATATCACTCCTCAGTGATGGCTCTCCTAGTGCCCCAATGATGTCTCTCCTGGTGCCCAGATCGGGTCTCAGTGCTGCTTGGGTAGCTCGTAAACAAAGGTCCTGCCTTACTTGCTGCAGGCAGGTATTGAGTTAAAGGAACTACCACCCTCCCGGTTGCCCTCCCAATTCGGATTCAGTCCCAGCGCCCGAACAGGCTGAGCTGGGAGATGTTATGAGGCCAAAGAGGGGAGGGAGGCAGACAGTGGGGGTAGGGAGGGTTCTGGATGCAAGCTGGGTGGGATAGGAAGAGAGAGGAGGTATCGGGCCTGAAGTTGCATTCTTAAATGCAGACCCCAGTTTAGTGAATTCATATGAGAAAAATTGCCGTGTTCTAAGATTTCATTTGCTTTTCCTCTTCTCCTTCACCTGTATTTTCAGAACATACTCTCTGAATTACTATTGCAAATTAGAATGATCAAATAGTTCTTCAGAACATATATAATACTCTTTCTGGGTCACATTTTGACTTTACTTTTAGGGACGTCTGTGAATTGAATCTAGTTATATGTCTACAGAAGCCAAGAGAGGTAAGTGGTGCTAGCTTTTGAGGTCAACCAGCTAACAACCTTCCTCGGGCAAAGCAGAATTAATCCTCTCCGATGATATCACTGTGTAGAGATGCTTCTGTCTCAGAGAATGGGAGTAATATAGTCACTTCAGGCAAATCAGCCTGAGAGAACGTAAAGGGTCTGGTCTATGTTCTGAGCCTCTGTAAGTTCTTGTCACATGCTTTACATCAATATCCAGAATTTCATTGTCTCTCAACCTGTGCTTTGCTATCATGACAGCCACTTTCCTATGCTGAGGGCTAGGCTTTATTTGCAGCTCAGCAAACTACATGAATAGGGACTCATTTTGACTTTCAGCAATTTCAGAATATAAAGGTGAAAAATATTCCATTTTTGGGATACAATTATAAACTCATCTCCACTGTCCTATTATCCCAATATTTACCTAGAGGTTTACAGTTTCCTCTCCCCTCTACCCACATAGTCCCTTTCCTCCTGGCTTCTCAAGTTACCCCACTTTATGTACTCAAATTAACCAATTTCTATCAATCTACATTCTACCACATGACTTCTAATCTCTCTTCCATTCTGTAAGTCTGGCTTCTTCAGTTTCTTGCTGAAGTCCCTTGCATGCCTAGATTCATCTCCAGTTTCATTCTGTTGTCAGAAGTCCTCTCCTGCCCAGCTGTTGGCCATTCATCTCATTATTAAACCAATAAGAAGGTGCCTTAGGAAAGATATATCTTCTCAGTATACAAAAAGATTATCCTGCAACAACTGGTATTGCAAACCTATGCAAGGATCTATTGATGGAGAGGCCCATTACCCTACAAGAGAAACTCCTAATAGCATTTTAATAAATCAGTATAGTTTCTAACTGTATTCTAAATACTTATTATACCCACAGATAAGAGTAGTTCTTACTCCTCATCAAAGAATCTTCATTTTGCAGCAGACAGAAGTTACTGTAGAGATTCACTTTTGGTGAAAATGTAGAGAATAAGTTATCATTAAGTATCTAGCCATGATTAGTTCATCGGAAACACAACCCCTACACCTAAGGTTCAGGGACTATTGAAGAATAATGGGGAGAAAGATTGTAGGGGCTGGACCAGAATATCCACAGCTAGATAGTGTCTATTAGACGCAAAAGGCAAGATATATCCATGAAATTTCAATAATATAGTTGCCTAAATAAGACTTGTATAATGACAACACCAATTGATATGCCAACAGTAAAGAGAGAACAACTTTGTAAGGTCCCACTTCTAGATGAACATTTGCAAGATAGTATCTGCTCAGAGAGGGAGAATCAGTTTTCCCTAGAGATGAATCCCCTTGATAGGTTACCCAGTAATACATGGTCAGCCTTAAATGAGTATACATGCAACACACAATACTAAATGGACTCAGTAGGTTTAAAGATATTGTCATGAATCTGAAAAGGAATTATGGAGTAGAGAAAGGAGTGATTGACAACAGAGGCAAGAGAAGTAGAAATGATGTTAATACAGTGTGCTCTTATATGAATTCAAAAAATAAAAACATATTTTAAAATTCTAATTTCACTTATGTGAATCCAGAGACAAAAATGTGTCTCTGTATTACTTCATCTATTATTTGTATCACTTTATTTTTTGATAGTAGTAGCTGCAAAACTATAAAACATTATTATTTTCCTTCATTTTGCATCAATGTTTGAGTAATGTTAAGGACTGCCAAATTCCTTGCTCTTTATTTTGTCTATTTGTTCTTTGCAATGCTTATGTTTAAACCAAGCACACTGCCAATTCTAAATTGTAAAATTGTATTTTTTTTCAAACATAGGGTTTTGTTATGTAGCTCTGACTCTTCTGGAACTCCCTCTGTAGAATTTGCTGACCTCAATCTCACAATGACTCCCAGTTACTGTGATTAAAGGCACGCAACACTACATCTTGCTGTGTAATTTTTTATATGCATTTATTTTATACATTCCTGAAGCCAAGCCCACTGTGAGGTAGCCACATCTCCTAGGCAGGTGGTCCACTTCTATATAAAAATGCTAACAATGAGCCTATAGGTGAGCCAGAAAGTAAGTCAGCAAACAGCATTTCTTTAGGTTCCTGTCTTCGCGTTCTTGCTTGAGTTCCTATACAGACTTTTGCTTTTGGTAGCTTCTGACCTGGCAGTATATGCCAAATAAAACATGTTCTCCCCCAAGAGCTTTTGGTATTTTTATCATAACAACTGATAGGAAATTAAAATGATCTGGAAGCAGAGCTTGTAAATGTTGGACTCGGGTAGTTAGCTGAGGAAATTTCCTAGCAAGGTGAGGAAACTTATACAAAAAGTGTCTGTGTGTGTGTGTGTGTGTGTGAGAGAGAGAGAGAGAGAGAGAGAGAGAGAGAGAGAGAGAGAGAGAGGGAGGGAGGGAGAGAGAGGGAGAGGAAGAGGGAGAGAGAGAGACAAAGGGGGGAAGAGAGAGAGAGAGAGAGAGTTGAGCCAATAACAAAGATGAATTAGGACTTGATAACTTAGGAAATTCCTTATAATGCTAAGAAATTAGAAATGATATAATTGGTTAGTTAAATGGGTTTTTGATGGAGGTGGGTCTTGTATCTTATCTGTTGCTTTCATTGGTTAACTAATAAAGAAACTGCCTTGGCCCTCATAGGACAGAAAATTAGGTAGGCGGAGTAAACAGAACAGGATTCTGGGAGAAAGAAGCTGAGTCAGGGAGTTGCCATGATTCTCCCATTCCAGGCAGATGCAGGTTAAGATCTTCTCTGGTAAGCCACCTCGTGGGTTACACAGATTATTAGAAATGGGTTAGATTAATATGTAAGAGCTAGCCAATAAGAGGCTAGAGCTAATGGGCCAAGCAGTATTTAAATGAATACAGTTTCTGTGTAATTATTTCGGGGCATAAGTTAGCCATGTGGGCGGCCGGGTGCCGGGGACGCAGCCCAGCCGCCCCTATTACAACAGGTTTTGAGTCAGAATTCTCTTTGCTTTCTTGCTGTCATGCAATGGACAGCTCTGCACAGACATGTGTTCCCAGCCATGATGTTCTGCCTCAATACAGACCCAGAGACAATAGTGTTAAGCCATGAGCCACAATAAATGCTTTCTCCTTCCAGTTGTTTGTCTCAGGGATTTTCTCATTTCATCTGGGCTCTGGCTAAAGTACTATGCTTTTACTTATTAAGTGGCAACATAATAATTTTTAGTTCATTAAATTTTTGTAAAATAGGTAGTGCTGGTGTTGTAGCTAGTACTTGAGTGATTGCCTAATACGCACAAAATGTGGTTTCATTTAGCACTGAAAAAATGGATTAAATAAGTGAAAATTTATTTAAAATAACATCTAGAATATTACTTAATTTATAAATCTTACTTGTATCATCAAAATTTATAATATGTTTATTATTAAAAACTTCAAAGAGCTCGTACTTAGGATACACATCTGTTTTGGAAATGCAAAATACTGTATCAGTGGAATGGAACTGAATTATCAGGGAAAATACACATGATGCTTATTATAACAGCATACATTGTAGTAAATGTTTGGCTGTGCATGTTTTTGACTACTTTTTATTATCCTTAGAATTTTCTAATAGTTCTTACTGTAAACTGTTTTTGTGAATGTCTTAGTAAATACAAATATATATATATATATATATATATATATATATATATATATGGTATTTTAATCCTAACTTAAAGAAACATTTTAGCTCTTATTTTTATTCCTATACATTATTTGACTTTTAAATGAAACTTCTGGGTTCATGCAGAGCAGTCATAAAATTAAATACATATCCCCAGTTTTAAATGCTCAAGTATAAAATTTTTATGTACATTACATGTTTAAATGTTTTTTATATACCACTTTTGGATGAGTTTATAAAATATTTAAAATAAAATTTAAAAGTCATGTTCTAAGCATATGCTATAAGTTTATATAAATATTGAATGTTATTTTACTCATAATAAATGTGAAATCTCACAGGAAAAATTAAAATATATTTTCTTCACATAATCTTAATGCAGCAATATTTGTAATACCCGAGTCCCATTACAAAAGAAGTATTAGTCTGAAGGGTATATTAAAATGTAGTCATAATTTGCAGAAAGCACAGTCAATTCTAAAAGCGATCCACAGTCTCCCTTGGGGGTAAAATGTGGCACAATTAACAGTAGTCCTTTACTATGTCCCTGGGATTATTTCCCCAAAGTTAGTTACACTTCTAAATATTATTACTAAAACATATTCACCATTTAGTGCTAAAACAAAGCAGATAGTCTATCTAAGCCTTTTGCTTCATCAAAGACTGAGCTATGGAAATTTTCAAGTTCTGTTATCATTCCTCTTTGAAAAATTGGTTGGACTTCTAATTAAAGAAGAAATGTCAGCCACAAGTTGGTAAGATATATCCTGAGATTTATTTGTAAGGTCTTTTGCCCCCAACTTCAATTTTTAAACATGCTATTTTATATTTTCACCCACACATTGTGAAGACATTCTAAGAAAAACAATGGATCTGTTAAATTACAGAAAATGGAATAACTTTGTCCTGCGTTAAAATAAAGCAAATGATGATGGAACTCTTGTATTACCTGGAAAGTCATGGAAAGCTGAAAACCAACGCATGGATGAAGCAATAATGATGCATATAAGAAGCACATGGCCTTTAATCATACAAACCTGTGCAGTCAGACAAGATATGTGTTCATATGCACGTAGATTTGTTAGTAGTGCTAACAAATTTTAGGGAAATTCTAAGACCCTCAGCCTCATATTGTAGGTACTCAAAGTTTGCATAGGTACTCATCACATTACAATAATGAGTCAAATTATTTTATGAAAAAATAGTTTTTCAAAGTCAACTAGAATGAGAAATAAAAATTTATTTCTTGTGTTAAAAGGTTAATTAATTGCTTAGTGTGTCACAAATAAATGCTTCACCTCACTAATATACAACTAATTAAATTAGAACCCAATAATCTACTGAGAGAAAGTGTATTTTATGGATTTTTATTGCTTATTTATTGTTACTTATTCTACTTAAGATGGTATCTATATTGATAGATTTTGATATGCCATATCTTGACTTTTTTATTAGAAATTGTCTAAAATATGACTTATGAAAATCATACCAGAATCACTGAATTTGTTCTTCTGGGATTTACAAACAACCCTGACATGCAGGTCTCCCTCTTTGTTTTATTTCTGGCCATCTATTCAGTTACCTTGCTGGGAAATTTTCTCATTATCGCAGTTACCAGTGTGGACCATGCTCTTCAAACACACATGTATTTCTTTCTGCGAAACCTATCATTGCTTGAAGTTTGTTTCACTCTGGTCATGGTGCCAAAGATGCTGGTAGACCTAGTGTCAACAAGGAAAGTCATCTCTTTCATTGGCTGTGGCACCCAGATGTACTTCTTCTTCTTCTTTGGCAGCTCTGAATGTTTTCTCCTCTCTATGATGGCATATGATCGCTTTGTAGCAATCTGTAACCCTCTCCATTATTCTGTCATAATGAATAGGTCCCTGTGCTTGTGTATGGCCATAGGTTCTTGGATGTCTGGTGTTCCTGTGTCCATGCTACAGACAGCTTGGATGATGGCTCTTCCTTTCTGTGGGCCCAATTCAGTAGACCATTTTTTTTGTGATGGTCCTCCTGTTTTAAAATTAGTTAGTGAAGATACAACTACATACGAAATGCAAGCACTTGCATGCACTCTTCTCTTTATCATGTTTCCATTTTCTCTCATTTTGGTCTCTTATACCCGCATTATTGGGACCATTTTGAAGATGCCATCCGCTACTGGTCGACAGAAGGCATTTTCTACTTGTTCGTCACACCTTATTGTGGTGTCCCTCTTCTATGGGACAGCCAGTTTGACTTATCTAAGGCCCAAATCTAACCAGTCTCCTGAGAGCAAGAAACTTGTGTCTTTGTCTTACACGGTCATTACACCTATGTTAAGCCCCATCATTTATAGCCTAAGGAACAACGAAGTGAAAGGAGCAGTCAAGAGAACTATCAATCGAAAGGTCATGAAGAAGTTGGATGTCTTATAAGATCCTCCACGCAGAGAATTTCTAAGCACAGTGGAGTGCAGTATCCACCCACGTTTCAGGGAAAGGGGTAGATGGTTTTTCTTTTTCCAGCAGAAGCACTTCAATATTGAACTCCTCCCAGGCCATGAATCAGAGTCCTCACAAGAAAGAAACGAAACTCTCAAGTTGAAGTGCTTGAGAAAGAGATTATAAGCAGGCCATTTAAAGACTGTGGGAAAGTTTATGTGATTGCCACTCAGGTTATGTGATGTAAACTGGGCGAGGAATTTCTAAGCACAGTGGAGTGCAGTATCCACCCACATTTCAGGGAAAGGGGTAGATGGTTTTTCTTTTTCCAGCAGAAGCACTTCAATATTGAACTCCTCCCAGGCCATGAATCAGAGTCCTCACAAGAAAGAAACGAAACTCTCAAGTTGAAGTGGTTGAGAGATTATAAGCAGGCCATTTAAAGACTGTGGGAAAGTTTATGTGATTGCCACTCAGGTTATGTGATGTAAACTGGGCAAACTTTGGCCTGAAGTGGTAAGTGTTTTTATTCACTGTGCATACGCTGATGTTCCTCAGGACGTGATGTATAAAAAAGACACAGGAGCTCTGCATGCAGAAAAGAAGTCGCGATCCTGGTCTTATCCTGTTTTTGTCTTTTTAAATGTATGATTGGCTTCTGTTCTTCCCCACACCAAAGCTGAAGTAGAGAGTGAAACCGTCTTTGACTCAGCATATGAAGACCAGACTTTAGATAATCGAGCCAGGTGGAAAAGGGTAAGACATATGATGCAGAGGAAATGTAAATACACACCACAAACCACTATGTGATCTATGGCTAATGAGATAGAAGAATGCGATGTGGTTTAAGTTATTTTTATTAATATAGATTTCCCAAAAAAGTAAAATTTGCAGATACAAGGGACACACGATGCAAACTCTTAATGTGAGTTCCGTTCTAAAATGAATCTTCCAAAATAAATTATCTCAAATTGAAATTTGTTTATATAATCATGGACATTTTGTTCAGAGGCTAAATTAGGCAGCAGTTATTAACCAATCATCTGTTTTACAGTTAAAATAAAAATATTTGTATTACACCATGGCAGAAAATGCAGAACAGAAACCTGCTACAAGACACGCTGGTGTGACTGGCACATATGTTATGGGACTAATCAACCATTTTTGATCAGATTTAAAGCTTACTCTATGAAATGGACCACATAACAGCCAGTGCTAAAGTGGCTAATAGCCTGAGAATAGATAGGTCACAGGCCTAAGGAAAAATCTGCCGCTATTATTCTGGTAAATATACATAATAATAAAATGATTCCTAAGAACACATTGCTATGCCCATAGATCGGTACCTTGCTCATAAGAGAAGCTGCTTCTTGCAGTAAAGGGGAATTAACACATAGACTCACAACTCGATAATGGCAATGTGAGAGATTTTGGAGCATTCTGTCCTGAGTAGGATGTCTTATCAAACTCATTCTTCTCTCAAGGCTCAAAGATCCATGCAAAGAAGAAGTGGAAAGATTATAAGAGCCAGGGAGGATGGATGACTCCCAGAAAGCAATGTTTTCCAGACTCATGACTGATGCACATATGAACTCACAGGCATAGCAGCACACACAAGACCTGCACAGGTGCAAACCAGGTGGCATCTCAAGACCGAGAGGTGGAAGTAGATTTGTGGTCCCACAACTACCCAGGACTCTGCAATCGATACATGCAAGCAAAGGGAAAATCAGTTTTCTGTATTGGAGTATCATTGAGTATATCAATCACACTCCTGGACAGACTCAATGCTTAGGAGTATGTGGCCAACACAAAAGGAACTCCATGTTTTGGGGTTTTATTTTGTTTTATTAGGAGCTTTTTGTTTAGTTTTGGTCTAATTGGTTTTGTGTTTCTTCAAATTTCATTTTTGTGTTCTTTTTGAAAAGGAGAGAAAGATAAAGAACATACAGTTGAATGGGGGGGGGGAGAACCTGGGAGGAGACTGGGTAGAGAAAAGCCCTATCAAATTATATTGTAAGAAAAATACTCAAATTAAATTAAAATAGTAGCAATATCATAAATGTGATTTACTGTGATTATACTGCTGAGACAAGTGATAAATTCTATTGAATCTTTGTTTTTCATGAGAGAAAATTAGTACCAAGCAGTATGAATAGCTTACCGAGAAATGACCACTTCTCAATTTAATTTTATTCTTCTTGAATTTTAAATACATTATATTAATGTTATAAATCTCTCCATTTACATTTTTATTATGATAAAGCTACCACCTAATTAAATTAACTTGATTTGAAAATAACATATATTTTAATTAAAGTTTATAAATTTCCACTGTGTATACATATCACACCCCTTCATGATCCATTCACTCATTGAGGATATTTTCACACACAAAAATATGGTTGGATTTGGAAAATATTATATTAAGTGAGATAACTCAGACTCACAAAGAGGGATACCATGTGTCTTTGCTCATATGTGGGTCCTAGATTCTAGATTTTATATACATGTATTTACCTGAAGATGAGTGTGATTGTAGACCATGAAACTAGAAATGGGACCTGGGGAGAGAAAAAAATTTTAGGGACAGGAGATTGTCGAATGTGTGTTATATAGTATGGATCTTAGTCTATCGATACAAACTTAAGGTCAGTTTTGTTATATGTATATTTCTGCTCTTGATTAAGGGATCGTGCTTGTTTAAAAATGCGATGTATAATTAATAAATATAGGTTAATAGATAGTCATCTATAATACTTAAGGTCGTATTCATGTTGGTTAGGCTGTACAAAAATATATTTCAAATGGATAGTTATTCTTCAGATTTTTCAAATACTTACAGAATATGGCATTTGAAATGTTTTAAGAACTTAGGACTTTTCATGACAATAAAACACATCTGCTCCTGGCAGCACCAATCTACTTCAAGAGAATTATGGGCATCGAAGACATTCTTTCTAGAGTTTGCTAGCCATTTGGGCAAGAAATTGCTCTTTCCTGGACTGCTTGATGTTATACTGTATGAACTGGACTTGCAGAACCCACAGAAAAAGGACTGCTGAAGTTGCCTAAAGAAGGTCGGACTGTCCTTCAGTTTTCCTCCTTCATGAAAGAGTCTGCCAGACATTTTGACTGACAACTGCCAATACAGATGGAGATGTCTTCGAAATTTCCTGCTTCTTGGAAAAGTCTGCTGGATATAGGAGGCTTTATACACACAAACACACACATATTTACACACACACACACACACATACACACACACACACACAGAAACATAGGTCTATAGGCTGAAGATGGATGCCCCAATGTTACAGAAGAACTTTGGGTGACTGTCCAGGTAGCGAGATGTCTCTGTCAATTCTAGATTTTGGGAAGTTGTTTACAATGCACTCCCTGTTAGCTTAGGTAATACTATATCCTTCTGGAGTCTCTGATGGTGTTGAAGGATAGATAGTTATAGTTTTTCTTAGCTATGATAAAAGATAAAATAGATATAAATGTTGTAACTATAATTCTTGCTTGATAACTGTTTTGTTGTATGTAATCTTGTTATATTAAAGTTAAAACCTTCCTTTTTCTTTAGTCAGAAAAGGGGAGGAAATTGAGATTCCCCTGTCTATGCTGTGAATATCATCAGTTAATAAAAGTGTTGTTTGGGGCCTATTACAATGCAGAATAGGGCAAGGTTGGAATTCAAAGCAGATAGAGGAAGAGAAAGAATGCAGGAGACAGATACATTGGAAACTTGCTGGTAAAAAAACGAGCCTCTTGACAAAATATAAAATAATGGAAATGGGTTAATTTAAGATGCAAGAACTAGGACAATTCAGACACCCTCTGCTCTGCTGCCCAAGGACCTAGCTCGGCATCCCCGTGGACACCTGGGATCCCGCTGAGAGCCAAGTCTCTTGCCAAACCTAAAATGGCTCCCTTAATGTAGATATCTTCTTCTCTGCTCCTATATCCACTCTTCCTCCATCTATACCCTCCCATTCCCACTCCCACTGTCCTTGCTTCACTATCAAACTGATGATTATCTCGAATATCACCATAGAACCTTCATCTGGTGACAGATGGAGATAGAGATAGAGACCCTCATCAGAGCAATGGACTGAGCTCCCAAGGTCCAGTTGAAGAGCAGAAGGAGGGAGAAGATGAGCAAGGAAGTCAGGACCATGAGGGGTTGTTCCACCCACTGAGACAGCGTGCCTGAGCTAATGGGAACTAATCAAATCCAGCTGAACCAGGACTGAATGAGCATGCAATCAAACTGGACTCTTTAAATGTGGCTGACAATGGGGTCTGACTGAGAAGCCATTGATAAAGGCACTGAGACTTGTTTCTACTGCATGTTCTGGCTTTTTGGGACCCTAGTCTATTTGGATGCAAAGCTTCCTAGGCTTGGATGTAGGTGGGAAAGCCTTGGACTTCCTACAGGGCAGGATTCCCTGCCCTCCCTTAAGGAGGGAGGGGGAGTGAGGAGGGTGAGTTGGGGGAGTGAGCAGGAGGGGAATGGGAGAAGGGGAGTGTAAATTTTTGAATGGAAAAAATTTTAAAAAAAGAAAAAAAAAGAAATATTTCAGTTAGATGTTCTTCATATCTTTAAAAAACTAACAGAAGAAGGCATTGAAAATGTTTTAAGAACATAGGACATTTCATGTCAGTGAGACACATCTGCCCCTGGCAGCACCAAGCTACTTCAAGAGGAAGATGGGCACTGCAGAAGCTCCTTATTGTATTTGTTAGCCATTTGGGTAAGAAATTACTTTTGCCTGGACTGCCTATCTGGACTTGCAAGACCCACAAAGAAATGACTGCTGGACTTGCCTAAACGTGAGATGGTCTTTCAGAGTTCTTGCTTCATGAAAGAGTCTGCAAGACATTCTGCAGGATACAAAAAAAAAGTGACTGGCAAACTGCCATTATAGGCAAAACTGTCTTTGAAATTTCCTGCTTCATGGAAAAGTCTGCCGGATACTATGGACCTATACGCTAAAGATGTAGGCCCCACTGGTATAGATATTGGGTGACTGTCCAGGTAGTGAGATGTCTGTCTCTGTCAATTCTAAAGTTTTAGAAGTTGCTTCCATACACAGATGATGTCAACTTTCAAGCTATTCTTTTTCTTTTTCTGCTCCTAACTTATATCTTAAGTGCCATGGGAAACTCAGCCATCAGTCTCTTGACCCTACTGGATTACCACCTCCAAACGCCTATGTATTTTTTCCTTCGAAATTTTGCATTTTTGGAGATATCTTTTACCTCTGTCTTTGTTCCCAAAATGCTAATCAATATTGCAACTGGAGATAAGACTATTTCCTTTGCTGGTTGCTTCACACAGTATTTTTTCACAATTCTTCTGGGAGCCACGGAATTTTACCTCTTAGCAGCTATGTCCTATGACCGCTATGCCGCCATTTGCAGACCCCTGCATTATACGACTGTCATGAGTAGGAGACTTTGTTTTCTACTAGTCCTAGGTTCCTGGTTCTCTGGTTTTATAGTTGTTGTGGTGCCACATGCAATGACTCTTCAGTTGCCTTTCTGTGCCTCCAACATCATCAATCACTATTGCTGTGACTACACTATATTGTTGCATTTATCCTGTTCAGACACGCATTTCGTAGAGGTGATCCAGTTCTTCCTGGCTGCCATGACCCTCATCTTCACCTTGCTACTGGTGATTCTCTCCTACACATACATCATCAGGACAATTTTGAGGATCCCCTCTGCTCAACAGAGAAAGAAAGCTTTTTCTACCTGTTCCCCTCACATGGTAGTGGTCTCACTTTCTTATGGAAGCTGTATTTTCATGTATATAAATCCTTCTGTTAAAGATACAGCAAATTTTTATAAGAAAGTGGCTGTTTCAAATACCTCTGTTGCTCCTCTGTTAAACCCGTTCATCTACACTCTCAGAAACAACCAAGTAAAAATAGCTCTCAAAGATATGCTAATCAAGAAGATAAAATTCTCAAAAAATGAAACTATTTAAGCCTTGGTACTATGATAATAAAGGTTTAGAAGATTATAACTCTACATAAAAATATGCCTTCTACATTATTTATTAAGTTAAGCCATTTTCTTCTATAAGGATGTGTTCCTATTTATCCTTTTATACTTCATTTCTGTTGTTTTTATTTATATTTCACTTAAAATTTTTTCATTACTGTTATTTTTGTACATGGGTGTAGGAGGCATGTAGGCCCTTGTGCTCCCACACAAGCACTAGTAAAATTCAGAATGTTAAACACACACGCTTGTCTCTTCAAAGGAAAGATGTTTATATCACCTATTTTCTGCCCAGAAGGCTGGGGACAGATGTGGTTAATAGCCTGGTGACCTTTAAACTCTCTGCTTGACCAGGCCACATTGACTATCTGGAGCAAGGTTTAGTAAAGACATTAAAACAGTATTAGTATAAATCACAGAAAAGATAAGTTGGTTTAAAATTCTTATTTGCTAGTTCTGCTACACTAAGGCTAAATTAATAAGCATCATATACTCCAGTGTGGGTCTCTGTCTCTATCTCCATCCATCGCTAGATGAAGGTTCTATGGTGATATGCAAGATATTCATCAGTATGGCTGTAGGATAGGGTCATTTCAGGTTCCCTATCATCAGCTGCGTAAGGAACTAACTGGGGACATTGCCCTGGGCACCTGGGCGCCACTCTAGGTTCATGTCTCTTACCAACCCTAAGGTGGTTCCCTTAATTAAGTTATGTGATTCCCTGCTCCTCTATCCAACCTCCCAAAGTCCCAATGTGGAGCAGAAAAGAGGGAGAACATGAGCATGGAAGTCAGGACCACAAGAGGTGCGCCCATCTATCGAGACAGTGGGGCTGATCTATTGGGAGCTCACCAAGGCCAGCTGGACTGTGACTGAAAAAGCATGGGATAAAACCTGACTCTCTGAACATGGCAGACAATAAGGGCTGATGAGAAGCCAAGGACAATGGCATGGGGTTTTGTTCCTACTTCATGTTCTGGCTTTGTGGGAGCCTAGCCAGTTTGGATATTCACCTTCCTAGATGTGGATGGAGGGGAGAAGACCCTGGACTTTCCACAGGGCAGGGAACCCTGACTGCTCTTTGGACTGGAGAGGGAGGGGGAGAGGAGGGGGGGAGGGGGAGAGGGGCGGGAGGAGGGAGAGGGAAATGGGAGGCTGGGAGGAAGCAGGGATTTTTTTTGTCTCAAAAAACCAAAAAAAATAAAAATAAAAAAATAAATAAAAAAAATTAAAAAAAATAAGCATCATATACATACCTTGTGGATAACTGATAGTGAAAGGGTTTATTCTTTTATATAAATGATAATTGAGTCATGATTTTACTACTGTTTCATCGCTATTTTCAATACTATCATCAGTACATTAATTAGTAATTGAATTGGATATGTGGTTTTAAAACACAGATTAAAAAATTATATATAGTTAGGTATTTAAATCACATATTATTTATTTTGAACTACACAATTGTATAAGGACTCATAAATACACATTGGATTTATTTATATATTCATCATTGAGAATTCCATGCATTTCATATAGAGTGTTTGATCAAGTCAACTTCCTATTTATTCCCCTCAAATTTTGATTTTGATTCTTTAGAATATCAGTAATTTGTGTGGAATACATAATAATAGCCGTGAGATCTATTAAACAGTATAACAAGACAGTTTTGACCAAAGCTTAATATTTCTTTATGATTTTTAATTTTCCTCAAATTCTTCTCATCTTGATAATATTTTGAAAATGCTTGTTCTTACAGTAGTTTTTCTTAATTCTCTGGTGTATTGGCTATTAAGGAAGGAAAGATCAAGCATAAAAGAATTTAACTACTTTTCTCAACAATAGTTATTTTAATATATAAGATGGGAAATTTAAAATATTAGTATCTCAAGCAAAAAATATTGTAGATGTTATTTTTACTATTTCTTCATTAAATATGCCAAACTGGCCTATTTAAAAAACCAATAAATTCTCAATAGAAGCAGTGGACTCTTTCAAACATAAGAATTGTCTTAATTGAAGCTATGGCTTTGGATTTGATGCTGGTGGAAAAATAAATACAGACCCTGGAATTTGTATATGGAAGGTTTTATATTTGTCTTCAAACATCATCAACTGCAGCTAGCTTTTAATCAAAAAGGCCGTCACAGTGTATTGCTCTACTCTAGTACAGATGTGCACCTCATTCAGTCCTATATCAAAATTTATTCTTGTGGAAATTAATTGCAACAATGCACGGTTCAGTTTGTGTAACAACAGTATAAACAAAGAACACACAATTCTTTATTAAAAAATTTCTCAGCAATTGGTAACATAAGGTTTTACTCATGGATAAATAAAATGAACATATTCTAAGGCCAGAAACATATTCTTTTAAACAATTCGATAGCTCTTTGATAAAAGAGTAAAGGTTGTGGGATGGCAAAATGGTAGTCTTTTCCAAAATGATCTTGGAAAGCCTAGTATTCACTAGGAGATACAAAGAAGTGGATAAGTAGAACCAATTGCAATAGCTCACAGTTTGGTGGAGTCTCTGGGACACCTTTGATCAATAACTTGATAGGAAGTATACAAATCCTGATACTGGCTATTTTTTGATAACCTTTGGCTTCTGTAATGAACAAAATCCTATGTAAACTAACTCCAACCATACCCATTTATATGAATACATATATTCAGAAAGCTTATAAAATAGGAGGTTTCCATTGGCTTTTTCAAACATCTTTAGTGTTAACCCTTCATACCACAAAATCCTCTCTGCTTTAGCTTCTCAAATATCTCACCACATAAACCTCTTCCATTTCATGTCACCAGTGTTCTTCTATTCCCTCTACTTTGAGACCTTCTTCCTCTTGCCCAAGTATTATCTCTTTCAAGTTTTTTTGGATTTACAATAACTCAAAATCAAACACACAAATCTAAACATTTGAAACTAAGGTTGACATATGAGTAAGGGCAAGGGAGATTTGCCTTTCTGGGTCAGGGTCACTTTATTCAGTACAATGTATTCCGACTTTATTCATTTACATGGAATTTCACTTTTCTTCACAGATATATAAAATTGTAATGCATATAGGTAGCACATTTCATAATCCGTTTATCAGTTTATGGACATCTCGCTGTTTCTGTGTTAGCTGATGCGAATAAACCATTACAAACATTGATGAGCATTTGTCTCTGTATTAGGAAATGGAATTTCTTGGGTATATGTGTGGAGGCCCAAAAATGTGAGCTTATTTCCAGCTTGTCTGAAGGTCAGAGAGTATCAGCTTGCTCAGTATTATTGACAACAAGTATATACTTGTTCAAGATGGTCCCTGACATATAAGGAATATATCAAAGGAATAGTGTAGTTAGAGAAAATAGTAGATTATTTTTAGTTTTCTGACGAACTTTCACACTGTATTTCATAGAGGTTGCATCAGTTTGCATTTCCACCAATAGTGCATAGAGGATTCCACATCCCCCACATCTTTGATAACAATTATCATTCAGTTTTTGGATCTTAGCCATCCTGAGTGAGGTAAGATGAAATCTTAGAGTAGTTTGAATTTGTATTTGCTTGATAGTAATTGGTCTTGATTATCCATCAGAATTTGAAATAAGATGCTATTTCTGAAATAATACACACACAGACACACACATAGACACACAAACACAGACACAGACATACACAGAGACACACACAGACATACACAGAGACACACACAGACATACACACACATACACACTGATCACAGCACACAGAGAAATCAAGTTATTAGAGATTAAGATACATAAGAAAGTATATTAAGTTTTCCTACATTGTGGCAACTTGGAAAACAAAAACCTACAAGTAGAAAGAGATGGAAAATGAAATCATGAGATTCTTAGTTAAAAAAAAAAAGATCCTCCTGAGTGAGGTAACCAAGACCCAGAAAGACAATTATGATTTGGAATAAGTGTATATGTGGATATTAGCTGTAAAATCAATGATAACCAAGCTAGAATCCATAGAACCAAAGAGGTTTGTGATAGTGTAAGATGTTGTGGGTAGCACAGTGTGGGTGTGTGGGTTAACATAGGTTCGTGAAATGAAGACTTAGAGACAGTTTGAGAATGAACTTAGCCTTAACAGGTGCAGCTTGTCTATGTGACTGAACCCACTGAAAAAAATCCTGGTGAAACAACTTCCTAGGGAGTTTCGTGTAAACATGCTGCCACAGAGATGCTCTTTTTTGAAATGAAAAATTTTAAAATGAGTTTGCTTTTTATACCCCAAAGCCTGCCATATGCATAACCTGGCCAATTCCTAAAACACCCCAAGAGCCCATACCTTATTTTCCAAGAACAACATGCTTGGGTTATTTTTAGTGTCATCGGTTTTTCTTATTCACAGCATGCAACTCATTCATTTCCTTCCAAGATCATTTGTTTCCCAAGTCTCTTTGCTCCTGATTCTCACTACAAATATATTTAAAACCACCTATAGGCATGCCCCATCCTGACAAATGGGCTAACTTAAACTCCATCTGAATGAATCAGTCTGTAATCTTTAATTTTACCCACTCATAAAGTATATAGGACACAAACACAATGTAGGCACATTATTTACAAGAAGATAACAATACACAACAGTACACAAACTTTATAACAAATTTCAATATAGTACTGGTTTCCCAGCTTAAATCCCTTGGGTGTTCTTTTGTATTTTAATCCTCTCAACATTACACTATCTTGAGATTCCACCAGAATCAGTCATTAATTTCTGCTCATAGAATTTTAGGCTTTACTTGACATTTCAAATCCAAATTTTTCCAAATTCTGTCCTCAAACCAGAACTATCAGTAGTTTGGAGACAGGGACACAGTTCCTCTTTTCTTATTTTATTAATTTTGCATATCAACCACATTTCCCCCTCCCTCCCCTCCTTCTTCTCTCCCCTCAAACCTACCTCCAATCCACTCTCCATTCACTCTTCCTAAAAGGGCAAAGTCTCCCATGGGGAATCAACAAACTCTGGCACCTTAAGTTGAGGCAAGACCAAGGCCCTTTCCCCCTGCATCAAGGCTGAGCAAGGCATCAGAGGATACAGTTCAATATATCCATGTTCATTAGCTGGAACATTTTCTTTTTTTTATTTCCAACTTGTTTAATTTAATAACTACTTCATCCCCTGATGCATTTGAGATTCTTATTTTATATTGAGAAAATGAAAAAAAGAGTTTCCACCTCCTCCCAGCCTCCCATTTCCCTCCCCCTCCTCCCATCCTATTCCCCTCCCACCACTCCTCTCAGCCTCCCTCTCCAGTCCAAAGAGCAATCAGGGTTCCCTGCCCTGTGGAAAGTCCAAGGTCCTCCCCCCTCCGTCCATGTCTAGGAAGGTGAACATCCAAACTAGCTAGGCTCCCACAAAGCCAGAACATGAAGTAGGATAAAAACCCCGTGACATTGTCCTTGGCTTCTCATCAGCCCTCATTGTTCGCCATGTTCAGAGAGTCCGGTTTTATCCGATGCTTTTTCAGTCACCGTCCAGCTGGCCTTGATGAGCTCCCAAAAGATCAGCCCCACTGTCTCCGTGGGTGGGTGCACCCCTCGTGGTCCTGATTTCCTTGCTCATGTTCTCCCTCTTTCTGCTCCTCATTGGGACCTAGGGAGCTCAGTCCAGTGCTCAAGTGTGGGTCTCTGTCTTTATCTCCATCCGCCACCAGATGAAGGTTCTATGGTGATATGCAAGATATTCGTCAGTATTGCTATAGGATAGGGTCATTTCAGGTTCCCTATCCTCAGCTGCCCAAGGAACTAACTGGGGACATCGCCTTGGGCTCCTGGGAGCCACTCTAGGTTCAAGTCTCTTGCCAACCCTAAGGTGGCTCCATTAACTAAGAATTGCGCTTCCGTGCTCCCCTATCCAACCTTCCTTTATCCCAATCATCCTGTTTCCCCGAGTTTCCCCAATCCTCCCCTCCTCACTTTTCTCTCCCCATCCCCCCTTACTCCCATCCCACCCCACCCCCAAGATCCCAATTTTCTCTGCGGCAATTTTGTCTACTTCCCATAGCCAAGAGAATAATTATATGTTTTTCCTTGGGTTCACCTTCTTATTTAGCTTCTTTAGGTTCACCAATTATATACTCCATGACCATTATTTATGACTAGAAACCAATTATGAGTGAGTACATCCCATGTTCATCTTTTGGGGTCTGGGTTACCTACTCAGGATAGTGTTTTCTATTTCCATCCATTTGCATGCAAAATTCGAGAAGTCATTGTTTTTTACCGCAGCGTAGTACTCTAATGTGTATATATTCCACACTTTCTTCATCCATTCTTCCATTGAAGGGCATCTAGGTTGTTTCCAGG